>QOVD01009846.1:0-52842 GCA_003521225.1 Tuber microsphaerosporum
CCTTGAGTCACACGACCTCATAACTCATAGCGAGTCATGTGCGAAATCCATCAGCTGACTTCTAACAAGTCAGCTGCACAACATACCTAAACCAATCATAATCCAAATAACAAGTCCTGTGCGCAACTCGCGTCACATGAGTGAAACCCATGACTCGTAATATGAGTCATGTGCGAAAGTTCATAAATCATATAACCACAATCGTAGTCATGTGAGAAACATCAACCAATAACATTATAACGATAACATCGCAAGTGCGAGTCATGTGAAATAAATCACAAACCTATGACTCATAACCATGAGTCATGTGAAACCATATTCCTCGCTCAGTCAGGTTTGTGACATATGACTACTAGACCTGGAAGACCTGAGTTTGCTAATCAGTTAGATATTTCTAAGCTAGTTGCCAGGACAGTATTGGAGTAGAACCACCTTAGTAGAGTAGTGGTAGATGATGTCTGGGTGGTCCTGTGGCAGGAAAACAATATAGAGTTACTGTTTACTATAGTGCGAAGCGAGTAAAAGCGCACCCTCAAAACAGGCAAACGCAATCTTGAACTAGTTGACCAAAACAAGGAATTTTTCAAAAAAACAACCTAGGAAAGGAAGTGATTTAGAAGGGAAAGAATTCTTAGGTTTTAATTTTTTAATTAAGTGTTGTATGAAAAAGGAGTTCAATTTAAAAAAGTCAAAATTTTTGTGAGAGTGAAACATATGATAGAATGTACATAGTAGCAGACTGAAAAATACTGATGAGTATAAATAACTAAGATATATGAATAATCAATAAGAATCCTGTTATCAATACAGTATACTAGGAGGTTTATAATACAAACAATTCAACTTCAGTACCACATTACTGTCAATATACCTCCTGTGAAAAACAAGCACAAGCAACAGCGCCAAAACGGAATCTTAGGTGGACGTCCCAAGAAGGTTTTTGATTCAACAAATTCACCAATTCAAGATGCAAACGATTTCGATGAAAGCAAGCAACACAATATTATGACTTCTATAGACCTAGAGCTAGGACAATAGACACTAGGCAATTCTCCTTCTGATTTCGACACTTCAGATCCCTCTTTAAGAATGAGTGGCAGTTGCTCAAGTGGGAAACAAGGACCCTCTCAGACCACTTTATGGTGAAGAGGTCGCAAAGAGCAAGGGAGAGTAAGACAACAAGCAGTGCAGAGAGAGGAGAACAGGGCTAAATGTTGGGACGATGTTGAGAGACTAGTGGAGGAAAAGTGGCTAATGGTTACCAAAGAGATAAGGACAACAGTCCTTTAAAAAGGTATGCTCTTTAATGATAAATATTGACACTGACATTTAAGATTATTATTAAGATCAGTTATGGGATACAGCGGTCATAGATATTTGTTTGGTAATTTATCGGAAAAAACGAGCATCAATTAATATTCATGATCTCGACTACTACTTCCAAGTTTTCCACTTAATGAATTGGCAGTTGAAGTACCCCAAGATGCCACACAAGACAGCCGCCCAAAATACAGCCACAGGCTGGAGCCGGAGTAAGCACACCACATGATAGATTATTCGCAGGGATAAAAGTAGGATCAAAACAAGGACACTTATATCTAGTCCGCTGGAGCAAGCATGGCAAATCACAAAGCATGGTAAATGATCAAGCAACATTGATTGCAGTGGGTGAGTACTTAGATGGTGCTGGTGAAAGTAAGTAATCTCATGATAAATCTTTTGTTTTTGAACTTTCAAGACTAATTAGGTATTAAAATGATAATAGATATTTCTGGACATGGGCTTGCAAAGGCAGTCACTGACTATTGCACAATACAGAGTAGCCAGTCAGATGCTGAAATCCGTGTATCTTGTATTTATCAAGCACTAATTGCAAAGAACACCAGAGGTAAAATGAGTGTTACAGCATCAACAGCCATTTGATGGTTGAAAAGGTTCGGCTTCGAATTGAAAGAAGTTATGAAGGGGGTATATATCGATGGCCATGAGAAGCCTAAGGTCGTTTTCTATCAAGAGCATTACTTTCTTCCTAGATGGAAAGAGCTAGATGCTCGAATGCCAAAATGACTGCCTTCAGAGCTCTTGGATCAAACTCAGTTACCACTAGAACAGCGTCTGCTGATTCCTTGTGCATATGATGAGTGTATATTTCATTCAAAAGATGGTGTACAAGATGGCTAGATTCATAAAGATAAGCATCTAATTCGCAAGAAGTCATGAGGACAAAGTCTTATGATATCTGACTTTATTCTTCCATGCAATCGACGTGAGATGCCATCATCTATTTCCTTACCCACTGTCCTCCAATGTCGCAACCTTGAAGCTATTCCTGGACTTCAAATCAATCCCAGACAAGTGACGGAGTACAACAAAGCTGGTAATAGATCTTGGTAGAAAGGTGATAACCTATTTGTTCATGTTCTTAATATCGCAATTCCCATCTTTGAAGCGACTTTTCCAAATGCACAAGGACTATTCCTTTTCAACCATGCAACCTCTCACACTACTGATGCCCTTGATGCACTTCACATATCACACATGAACATGGATCCTAGTGGTAAGCAACCTAATCTGCGTGACGGTTGGTTTTACAAACCAGATAGTGTTACCTTACATATCCAGATAATGAGCTGCAACTTGGATGATTTCTCTATTTCATCAAAGTGGAGAGCAATGCCAAAGGGATGTAAGAAGGTTTTGCAAGAACGTGGTCACTGGCCAGAAAATGGATTAAAGCATGATTGTAGGAGTAGGAAGGATAAGAAATACAAGAGTCACCAAGGTGATTATTGCTGTACTAGGAGGTTACTGTCAGTGCAGCCTGACTTTTTGAACAAAAGTCACGCCTTCAAGAGGAGATCGAGAAGCGAGGTCATCTTTGCATATTTTTTTACAAAATTCCATTGTGAGCTAAATTGGATTGAGTATGGGTGGGCAAGGGCAAAGTGGTTTACAAGAAAGAATTGTGAGTATAATTGGCCTTCATTGGTCAAGACAGTTCCAAAGGCTTTGCAGGATATCTCTTTACTTTTACTACTCAAATACTGGTGCAAGAGCACTCGGTTACTTGATGTCTACCATGTTGGATTACAGTATGAAACTGCACCATTTACTGATACTGTATATAAAAGTCATCATCATGTATCTTTAGCTCAAGGTTGTAGTTAGAAACCCTTTCTTCTTTAAATATATTAATCTTATTCTACAGTATCAATTCCATCTTTTTGCACATCACTGCCTTTGCCCATAGCTGTATCATTTCACCCCGCTCAGTTTGTCTTAGCAATTCCAGGCTCAACTCCCATCGGTTGCCACAGAATTCCTGTTTCACTAGTGGGTCCACTTTGGGGCACTTTGCACTGTACAATCTATGACATTCGAAAGCTTGTATTAAGTACAAGTAAGAAGCCAGCAGCAACAAGCACCAATGCAGAAGAAGTGTGAAAGGTGATCCAAGAGAGAGAAAATGAAGAGCTTGTTTCTATACCTGAGTTTATTGTTGACTACAACTTCTTAATAGGAAGAGTTGATATCGCTGATCAGCATCAGGCCAGTTATACTACTCACAGAAAATGCTAGCGCAATTGGTTTACGTTCTGCTTTTGGTCGCTTGATGTTACCCTAGTCAACTCCTATTTCCTTTACAACCATACTGCTCAAGAAGGCAGAAATACAGTGAGACAACTTGGTTTTCGACGAAGGCTGGTTGATGAATTGTTAAATTCAGGCTGGAATGCACTTCACCCACAGTCAATCCCACAACTTCCACATTACACCTCCAAAATAACACCAAGTACAAAACTTCTACTATAGTCTGTCTGCAACCCCCTGCTATAACCTCATCAAAGGCAAGTTCAATTTACAAATGAGGTGTAAATATTGGCTATGTAGATGCAAGAAGGCAACCACTGGTCAAATTTGTAGCAGAGGAAAAGGTACTCCAGATGTGAGTAAAGGGAACCTTCAGGGAAAAGTGACAAGAAAAATCTATGACCTTGATGTTATTAAGACAGCTGTATGGTGTACTACTTTTGACTTGTCTCTTTGTGATAATAGTGGATATTTTAAGGCATTTCATTGTTTATAATTGGATATTATCAGTTTTTCTTCATTCTGCTTTTTTTTGTTTTTTTTTGATATTGATCATCAAGTGCTAATCTCAAAATAGTAAATACTCAGATTCCAGTTGCTCTATATTTAGAGTGTTCCAATGATGCCTGTCTGACCAGGCCATGTGATATTGTTCCTGAATGCAAACTACACTATTAGTTACGATATCTCATTCTCGTTTCGACCAACTAGCAGGATAAACTTCTTCAGAAGGTTTCTCAGGTAAGTTGTTGGAATGTCGTATTATCATTTACCAGTTACAGCAGGAGACTAGAATGAAAAAGATTCAGAAATGACACAGGAAACCTTATTCACAATTTAACTCTGAACCTTTGGCTCTTTGCATAATGCTTGACTTAAGAAGTAATACTAGAGGATAACTGGATTACAATGTGAGACAGTTCCTGTTTTCATCAATTGCAATCACCAACACGTTTGTTTGGTTTTGTGGAAGCTTGTGTAATAAAGCCAGTATAGTTTGAAGGGATTTTACAAGATTTGCATTTTCTGAATCTTTGCATTTTGGCATTTCATACTATGACTAGATTTTGGGCAGGGGATCTTACAAAGAGGTCAAGTACTACTTATATTTTATTTTAGTAGTTTATTTGACAATGACTTGATTGTTTCATATAATATTATAATTTCACATGAGTTATAATAGAGACTTATAGTAGTATTTTGGATAACCAAGCAGTTGCACAATAAACTATATAAGAAGCACATGAATGGAGAATAGTTAGTCACGAACGATCTCCTCTACACCTCCGGCGATTGAAATCTCAATACCATGAGAAATCATCGTCAATTCCACCCCCTCCTTCTCCTCTCCTGTGATGGCCTTGCTGCCTAGGAGGGTGATGACACTTCCTTCTTCTTCTTTTATTATGGCCTCGCCTTGAGAAAGCGTTGTCCTAGAAGTTGTTTGAAGGCTCTTCTCACCCACCCCCTCGTCCCACGGTCGCAAACCTCGCTTCGCGATCGTCCCGGTCGGCTTTACTCCTTTCTACGTTTACGGTCGGCGTTACGGTGTCCGGACCTTGGTGAAAGTATCCCCTTGGTTCTATGGCTGGTCCCTCGCTGTGGAAAGCTTCGGTCAGTAACTTCGCGGTACTCGCTATCGTCCCCTCGGCCCGAAATCACTCTAGCATGGCCTCTTTGTCGGTTGTTTCTAGCGAGTTGTTTGCCATCCACCCCCTCTCCTCGTCCTATCGTCTCGTCCCGTGGCCCGGTGACAGCCACCCACTTGTCCCTCCCTCGCCTTCACTTACACGGTCGGCTTGGATCACTCCTTTTGGCTGGCATCCTCTCTGCCTGGTGGCGCCACTCGCCCCCCGCGGCTGCCCATGGTCGCATTCCTCGGTTACGACCGTTCATGGTATTGCACCACCTCCTTGAACAACTTTAAAGCCTTGGACGATGTAATTGTCCTACCGGTCTCTTTCGTGTTATGATTGCTCCTGTATTATGATGGGTGATGGCCGGCCCCCTTTCGAGATCGTTAGTGTAGTGTTTACTCTATGTCTTGTTTGGGTTTTCTTCTCATGGGTTCCCCTTATTTGTGTTTCCTTTCGCTTGCATTGGTTACACCTTTCGCTCCTTGCTTTGCTGCGTATGCAGTGTTCTTATTGTTAGGGGGTAGGAGTTTATGGCAAGTGGTTTTCCTGTTGTTTCCTGTTTGTAGGGTTTTGGGGATTTACTCTGTCGTCCGCTTCGGCCAGCCGATGTTGTTCTTCTCTCTTGTCTGCGAGATCCTGCGGTTGGGCCCACACCAGAGGGTCTTGGGATGATGGCTTTTTCCACTGGCGCCAGGTCGGATTGGGGTTTTTTCTTGGCCATATCTGAAGATGCATGCCTGTTTTGTGCCCCGTAGTTGTAAAACCAATCCAAGTTGATATAAAAAAAAAAAAAAACAAAATGGAGAATAGTGAGTTTTTGCCCAACTATTCCTGCTTATTTCTTGCCTATACTGTTACAATAAACTGCCCTAATTCTCTAAGATTACTACTTGATATCCAGGAGTATACCTAAACCACTTTTCTGATAAATAGATAATATACAGTGGACAATATTGGAAGAGTATCCAATTCAACTTAGTTCTTTAGTCTTGACAAGTGAGTACTTGAGATAAGGGCTATTAATTTATAATAGCACTACCGAAGCCCAGTCTTTCTATTAGACCAAGATAAGGCAGCAGTTGTTACCTGTTGCCCAATGTATATTGAAAGCATTTCTAACCGCTTAACTTACTAAATTTGACCTTGATTTGTTTTGCGAAATTAGGTGATTGACTGAGGGTATGTGTCACATTTTTGATTCTTAGTTTATAGGTTGTTACTGGAGGACTAGATATAGGTGTAATGAGATAGAGCAAGTTGCAAAACACTTATATTATTGGGCCAGGAGTGAGATTCACTTCTCTCTTCATTATACAAAATTAGTAGGAAAGATAATAGTTATAATTTAGATCATATTCACATATTTCACGCCAGGCCAAGAGCTGCTTAATAGTATAAATCAGTTTTCATACCACTATATCAGTTTTTAAAAACTTAGCATTAATGATTCTCATCTTAAAACTTCCCTAAAATCTACACAAAGTTTTTCTAAAGGCTGTATTCTGAAGCCATCTCAGCCATGATAGTTCTTTATTAACCTCTACCAATTGCTACCCTGCTGCTAATTCACTAAGTTCTATACTAATATTATCAAGAAGCTCTTTTGCTTGCTGGTCCAATTCCTTGAAATTCAATCTAGTCTCTGCTATTATCACTACTGCATATTGTAGACCGGTAAGGTCTTTTTCAGTTTGTACATTGGCCGAATGCTATTCCCTTCTGAGTGACTAGGTCGACCACCTTAGTCTTCAAGCTTCCATCAGTTCCGAAATACTCTCTAAGCTCAAGAAGATAATCTCTATTTCCCTTCTTATTAATAAAATCCACTCCTACCAGGAATCTATAAGATCAAGTGGACAAGTACAATTAAGGTATTTTCATAATAATAAGAATTATCACAATACTAACAAGGTGAAATTCTGGCAAGTGCTGTCTTAACAGTCTCAATACTAGTAGAAGCCTGCCACTTCTACAGTATACGGCGACTTCAGTTCTTTCCTCCAAATTTCTACAATAATTATCCTTTGACTATAAATCTTAGACTCAATTGTTATATGTAATACCTTAAGGAACTTGATACTTACTAGTAAATCTTATCAGAACTTTGATAGACTACCTTCACCTTGGTGTTAGTATCAACCTTGGAGTAAGCTCCTCCTTCAAGTTGGAGATTAAAATACATTTTTGGAATGTAATATATTTTCAGACAGGGTTGTTGTTGTTTGTCTCTGCTACAAAGAGAGAACTAAGTAGTAAAAAAGACTTGATAGTTCAGTTCAGATAAGAAGCCTTAGAGGCAGGATTAAACCTGGCAGGAGTGAATATAATAATATCAGCTCTTTGAATAATAAATTTATTGAGTAAAGTTTAAATTTGTTCAAGATTAATACAGGAATATTTTGTAATAAGAAAAATGAATCTGTATTAGGCCAGGATAGAGGAGTAGGAAGAGAATAAATAATAAAGAGTGTAAGAAGAGAGGAGTAGTATGAATTGTTATAGGTACAAATATTAATGTAATAGTAATTGTTAAAAGGAAGGAGAGAGAGAGGAAAAAGACTCTGATATCTACTTTTAGAACAAATATTTAACTGTGTGTCAGGGTGAAACCCTTGGAGTATTGACAGTCATAATGATTTGTGTGGGCTTGGAAGTATAAGCAGTCATAATAGTATGTTGGCCAGTTCATATTGGCAGTCACAATGGTGGATTAGGTTACCCTGTGTTATATCTGGTAGTCAGTCGTTTATCAATTCATCAGGTCCAATTTTGGGATAGTAACGTATATAAATATTATCATTAGCAACTCCCCTACTTCACAAACTCTCCTAGTATTGCGTGGCACCTTCCAAAGACTCCTTCTAGACCCTAAAAGCGATATCAACCGAGATAACTCTGGGAATAACTGTACAGATCTATACTTCAATGGTGGCTGAATGGGCGATATGCTTAAGGGCACATGAAGCTTGGGCATTAGCCTAGGAATAAAACATATGGGTAAGTTCAATTTCTCAACCTGGCTCTCAGAGTATATTAGTATAAAAAAGGAGAAATTGGTCCTTGCCCGCGTGGTGTAAATAGTGATGGGTACGATCAGATCATGATCAAGTTTTCCTCGACTATAAGGATGGTAGATCACCTGTTTATAGCGGTCCCTCTGTTATACGATGATCTCTCAAAACTGCTTTATTTTTTTTCTCTATATCCCAACGCCCCTCACATCTTTAATACTACTTTAGGAGGTAGGAAAAGGGGCAAAAAAATGAAATATGCGAAGAAAATTTGCAACTGCAAAAGACAAACAAAAGTATGGAACATTGACAAAGTTACTCGCGCACCAACGAACAGGAAGAAAACATTGGCTACAACAGCACTCTCCCTCCCACCACCCACACTATCATGAAAACCATAAAAAGTAGAGAAAATGTAAATATGTAGGAGAAGAAATATTAGGAATTGATATTTGATCTAGAGAAATTCTTTCAGGTGGTGTTGAAGGTGCAGGGCGATGGGGGGGGGGCAGTTGGTGTGCGGTTTAACCTTTGTCAACAGGCAATAAAAACATGGTGGGAATCCCGAGCCACAAGAGGTTATCACAAATGTAAACGAAACACACCCATACCAGCGCCAAACCCTAGATCATAAATAAAAACAAACACGTCTGAACTCGACAACATGAGAAAATAGGTGTAGAGTTGCAAAGGAGAGTGTGATAGATATGTGCACCCCCCATCGTATATGGAGCTATTGCGCTCCTTGGGGAAAGGGCACAAAGATTACCGGTACTTAAAGGTCCTAATGAGAGAGATATCTCCTCAGCCTTAGGCTGCGCTAGTAGTAGTAGATGCTGAGCATAGAAGCTCTTCCACTCCCTCATTGCCCTTCTCAAAAGCGTACCAAAGTGGTGTTCGGCCCAAATTGTCCGGCTTGCTGGGGTCGACGTCGTCCCGCGCTAGCAGCATTTTCACCACTCCCTCGTGTCCTTCCGAAGCAGCCCGAGAGAGTGGTGTTAGGCCCAAACTGTCTTGCTTGTCGGGGCTGATTTCGTCCCGTCCGAGGAGCATTTTGACCATTCCCTCGTGCCCACTCTGAGCAGCTTCAAAGAGTGGTGTCCGGCCATCCCGGGTCGATCTATTGGGGTTGACGCTGTCTCGTACGAGCAGGGCTTTCACTACTCCCTCGTGCCCGCTCTTAACAGCATAAATCAGTGGTGTTATGCTGTCGGTATCGGTTTTATTGGGGTCGACGTCTTCTCGCCTAAGTAGCATTTTCACCACCTCTTCATGTCCATTCCAAGCAGCACAACTAAGTGGTGTTTGGTTCCACACACCTGGCTTGTCGGGGTTGATGTCATCCCGCCCAAGCAGTATTTCTACCACTTCCTCGTGCCCATTTTGGGCAGCCCACACAAGAGGTGTATTACCAGCGCAGTCTTCTTGGTTGATATCACAACCTTCCATCTCTACCAAACCAGCTACAATCTTAGCAATCCCGAAGAGGGACGCACAGTGTAACCCGCTGAATAGGGAGAGACTATCCCAGTAAATATCGGCATCATACAGTTCTTGGGCTTCTAAGAGGATCTCAGTAGATATCTGGTTATCGTGGTCATCGAATAACCTGAACGCAAGTAATTTCGCACAATCTGAAAGCTCTCTTCTTGCATGCACTCCCCAATATCGAGAAGAGTATCCGAGAAAGGGTGCGCTTTGAGCATGAGAAGCTTCGACGCCGAAATCGATTCCAGCCGGGAGGGCCTTTATCTGATGAGAGTTCAGATAGCTTAAGCAGGTTTCTGCCATTGTCGAGTGGGCAGGACCAAAAAGCTCAGGACAAGCCCGGAGGTACTCCTGAACCGTAAAGTGGGTTAACCGAACTGTGGAAGCGTCCTTGTCTACGGTGACAAGTCCTTGACAACAAGTTAGCAATGTCCTGAGTGTAGGAACGTTGTCGGTATCGAGATTCGACGACCCTATTTTGACCGCTAGAGCGTGGCACAGTTTCATCAGGCTTCAAGGGGCGCTCGGAGTGGGAAATCCACATCAAAGCACCCATAGCGAGCCTCGCCCTCTCCCCACCCTGTCCCTTTATCCGGTTCAGCGTTGCATCATAAGCACCTCCCAACCCCAAGTCATCGGTTATCGCGCCGAGCTTTTGCCTCCTGAGACTAAGCGTGGGTTCTTGCAAGATCGCATCGATGTTTAGCGAGACGAGGAGGAATCTAGATATGTAGCTGTCAGTGGATAACTTGAGATGTATTCCTTGGGCCCTATTTCTACCTACATTGTAGAATAATCCTTGAGAATTATCTTCAGAATGTCGGCCTCCAGCCTACTGTCCATCGCATCTGGGTCCGTGTCCTCACCAAGCCTAGCATGAAGATATCTAATAATATCATCTCTCTTGGGACTTATGGATAGTGTGGTTACATTTCCAGCAAGAGGCCTCCTAATCTCAGGTCCAATCTGCGGTCTTGCAGTCACGAATATTCGAGTGCCAGGCGACTCTCGGAGAACTTGGTTTAGCGAATCAAGAAGCCTGACCCGATTTCCTGGCACGCATTCGTCGAGAGCGTCGATGCATATGAAGGTAGGCTTTTCGGAGGAGGTAATCTGTAGCATCTTCACAATATCGCCAAGCTGCAGTCTCAATCCACCAATTACTTTTTTCTGGTTTGCATAAGCCTGCGTTATTCCCTCCGGTACCCTTTCCATCCCGCTCACAACTTGTTTGAGCAGAGCGCCTAGCACACTCGCCGGTGACTGGTCCTTTTGGGAGGCGAAGTCAAAGTAAAAACATGCAACGGCGATATTCCGTCCTCTGGCCCGCTCGCACAACCTGTCTATCACTGACGAACTAACATCGTAGCTTGTCAGCACTTGTCCTTTTCTTCCCTTGCTCGAGGCTCGTCCGTGTTAAATTAACCTAATAAAAGTCTTGCCGACCCCCGGGTTTCCCTCGCCAAACAAAACAGCGTTATCTGATTCACTTCCCCCACTGCCCGCGTGCCAGCTTCTAAATTCCTGGGTTTGTAAGAGCCATTCCCCTATATTTTCGACTCGGCGATCTCTAGTGTCGTGATGTCGTAACGTGGGATCTAGCGGGGATAACCAAGCGAGGATATCCGATCGGTCATCAGGGACAGTGAAATGATTCGAGACCTTAATCGCGTTCAAGGAGTTGGTGTTATTGCTGAAATACTGCGGCATTGTCTGTTTTTGATGGTTGAGATATTGTAGATAATGGGTAACGAGGTTGGTGGTCGACGACGAAAATTCATAAGTGCTGGAGAAATGCGGGGCATTTTGTTGAGCCTCATGGATGCCTTGAGACTGTCCAATGAATCCCCCCGAGCTTGTGTCAGCAACACACGGCTTATGCCTTCCGCATCCGTACCGTGAAATTCCACCCGGCTTTGCTCCACTACTCGAGTAAGTGTTGTCCCGCAGCGCAGCCCAAAAAACTTTACTCGAGTAGACTCTGGCTGTGAAGAAACGCCCTAGAACTTGCTGTGGAGTAGGGTGTGATACT
This sequence comes from Tuber microsphaerosporum, assembly GCA_003521225.1. Classification (NCBI taxonomy): domain Eukaryota; kingdom Fungi; phylum Ascomycota; class Pezizomycetes; order Pezizales; family Tuberaceae; genus Tuber; species Tuber microsphaerosporum. The sequence goes on from QOVD01009846.1 coordinate 11,760, forward strand.
AGGGTAGTTTTAGCAGTCTGGAGGCAGATTCCCGCCCACTAGACGCACACGTTTGTATATAAAGTACGGGGACAAAACTTTTCGTCCGATGCCCTTTTTACACCAAAAATGGACATTTTTAAACAAACAATTCTCAACATTGTTTATATAAAAACACTTGAAATCTTTCCATCAGCTAGGGAATGACTATCTATTCAAACCTCTACAAGTAGAAGTGTAAGGAATCAAAGCTGTCTTCATTGCTCATGATTGCGTCAACTAGTGTGAAAGTGACTTAGATTTTTGTATGGGGCTCCATACAAAAAAGTACATAGCAACCGATACCAGATACTTAAATGACCTTTTCTCCATCACTTGGTAATATTTAAGGCTTCTGTAAATTTCATCCTATTATCTACAGATTTGCTAATGTAAGGACAAATTTTCGCTGATTCTCATAGTCATTGCGCAATGAGAGAGGGTGGTGAAGATGGGCACTTTTGGTGTAAAACGGGCATCGGACGAAAAGTTTTGTCCTAGTACTATAGCTTGGCATGCAGAGTTTCCTGCATATAAGTCATCACTCTCTTTCCTTACGGTACCGTAGTTGGACAAGCACCGCACCACCCAGGCAATCTACCAATAGACATCGTTTCCTTGCCGTTCCAATTGGGCCCAGCACTTCCTCTTTATTTCTATCCCTATTTATCCCACTTGACAAGATATCATCAGAGCAATTCACCATCTATTTATCCTACGTGGCTTTATCAATAGGTCACGATCACACCACAGGGATTGGATACGGCTCGGTCGAACACACTATCCACCAAGGGGGAGCGAGAGAAAAACCCCGACACCGGTACTGTGCTTGGGGGTATATCAAAACCTTAGCAAGGAGAGTGTCAAAAATCCACATACCGTGTAACCCAAAGTATCACATACCTCTCCGCAACACCGATACAACACATGTTGGAGATCCCTTCTTTCATCCTCGTGCTTTGTGGAGATAGTAGACATAATTCTCGATACCACTCATGACAACCGAGTACAGTAGTATCATACCCGCATAGGGTACCGGTAGTGAAGAACGATCACAGAGCTGGTCACTATATTTGCCATTCCCGACCCCTTCTTCTAACCGAAGAATAATTCGCCAAAACCGCATACCATTTGACGGTTAATTCAGGTAGTCACTCAAAGAGCCTGGAAACTGCTGGTGAATAATCATCTATTAGACGGTAGGATCATTAAGAATCTAAGGTCTGCCACTAAACTACATCCTAAAGGAGTTACCATATAGGCGACGCCCTTGCACCCTAAGTTACACCGTAAAATCTCGCAAAATCTACTATTAGACTATAAGGCGGAATCAGCCCGACGGTTTTACACCGGGGAATTGCGATTATTAGTCAATGAGATACAATACTCAGTAAGGGTCGATCTTATCCGGTATTCGAAAAAAGATAACCCTTCACGAGTTTTTGTCTCAGAATCGCGCGAAGGGAAATGGTGTATTTCACGAGATTTTACGGTACCGGAAAGCACAAATCAAACTACTGTATAATAACTAGCAAATAGTGCCCTGGTTGGGGTGAAAATATTGAAAAAGACATCAGTATGATTGTCCAGGGGGTGGGAAGCACTTTTGGTAAAAAGATAATGGCCTTGGGAGACAGCAGAAAGTCCGGGCAGATATCACAAAGAAAATATCAATACAATAACTGTCATGATTATTGTCATTTCACAAGGCCTTGGCAGGCCGTTACTCTTGCAAATTTGGTGTTCAAACGACGGTAAGTTTACGTACCACCCAATAGCACACTCGTGCCCTGGAGCTAAGGATCAGACACCATTTCTATTGGCGTAAACAATACTAGCTCCCAGTATTCCAAGAGGAGTTCCGGTTCTAGGCGCGTAGGTGAAAGAACTTGATGGCACAGCAACCCACAACAAACCACCCAACGCCATCAGCCAAGCAAGTATAAAAAAAAGCACTTTGGATCTCAACGGAAGTGTAAGAAGAGTGGAAAGTCTACTTATGACATATGTAGAAAGAAAATAAAATCCAATGTATTGCTTTTAAATACATGATTAACCCTTGAAATTGTGGGCAGGAATATTACATCCTCGATCTAACTTGGCTTCTCAAATCCCTAGAGATATGAATTCTTATAGATAATGACGCCATTACTCGGCATTAAAATTTCTGCGATGGCGTTTCTGCGATGGCGTTTTTTCCGCAGTGTGTGCTCGTGGCAGGGGTAAAGTTCTCATATTGGAACAAGGGTAAACTTACCTTAGATAGCAAAGAACCAGAAATGAAATAAGTGTTTTTTTTTAAAAAAAAGTATTGGAACAAGCTGGGGTCAAGATGGCCAGTGCGAAATTTCCCTCATTCAGATCCCAAAATCCCTGAGAAGGAAAATAACTGCTCTTTTTTTGTTCCTCGCACAGACATTTGCTCCCCCGTTTGTTCCAATACTTTACTCCTACTGCACGTAGTACTCTGCCCTCCAGCCATGGTTTGTGGCTCTCTCAGACTGGACTGGTATGGCCTAAAGGTAAATTAGGACAAACGGCATTGACAACCTTAGTGACATGACTAATTAGTCTCTTGACTCACACACCCGTAGCTGTCCGAAAGAATGAACGCTTTCCTTAACGCCTTATCAGAGTACAGGTAGTCTCCCACACTGCGGCAATGTAAGGGATTATTCGGGCACTAATCGCAGACTCCATTATTTTGCATCCACCTATGCTCGATAGAAAAGTATGCATGATGCCCGGTCGCCTTTCCACAGACTACGAGACACAAAGGAATTAGTATGTAATTGAAGTGCAGTACCGGCGATTCGGAGGAGGGATAGGCCCTTCCTGGGGTGATTAGGAGGGGCAAAGTGACTAAGCACCTAAGGTATTTACAAGTACAGTACTTGCTATCGCAGCCCTATGACTAACCCCCATAGCAGGGATATGTCTCTGCTCATAGAGCCTCTCGGTAACTTTAAAAAAGAGCTCAATAGATACTAGAAATCACCCCCTATGATACCTCCTAAACAGCTTCGGCTATGATGCTTACATTTTGCCATAAATTGTTACTCTTCCCTTTCCTCATTCTGGTCTCTATCTAATGTTGAATAGGAAAATAATTGGATACCTGTATCGAACTCAGCGAAAATTCCCGGCTTTATTGACAATAGACCCCGCCAATTCCCAGTTATTTCTGAAATCCGACCATGGGGACTGGGCCCTGTTGGTTCTCCACCTTTCTACCTTTCCTGTTTCTCAATATCGCGGGTTTCAATTTTGGCATTAAATCTCAGATCTAGGTCAACGATAAACAAAATGACAACCCAACACCGCAATGAGCGAACGAAATAATTGTTTATAAATCATTTGTAGACAGCTCTCAATGATTCCGGCGGAGTGATGTCTTGACCTCCGGCGCCCGGATCCTAACCTACCGGTACCAAAAGAGGGCGTCCATAACTAGGCAACAAAAGCCAACCTGCATTCTGCCCTTCTTGAATTGGACTACAACATGAATAAGTGGAGGAAAGCTATAGGCTATGCCGAGAATGACGATGCGGGTATTAGAGTGGGGAAATAGATATCACAGTGGTGGGCGATAGAGTGAGATGATCTGCTTGGAACTTGGGCACCGTGTAGGAAGGGTAGGAAAGGTAGCTTCCACAACTTAATATGAACTATTTTGAAATTAAGTTGGCGGCAAAGACAATCGTATAAGCAAAACATCCTAATCCTCTATTCCGAACCTTTCATGGATCACTACACCCATCTTTGGATGTCTCCACATATCTAAACTCCTCCGCGCACTTCCGTAATAACAAAGGAAAGAGGTATTGGTAGAAACTTCTCTGTAAACCACTAAAGCAGTTGGACAATCCATCACACCATTGAACAATTAGAAGATTTCCCGCAGCTCCTAGAACCAATCAGAACTTCTGACAGCTTTTTCCATCTGACTTATTTATCAAAGGTGGTTGCACTTCGTAATTTTTTCTCTGTATTGAATAACCCCCACGTCTATACTTTAGAATGTAGGAAAGAAAAAAAAAGTGAATATGATGGAAACTTCAAGCCACAAGAGCTTGTTTCCGACGCAATAGAAAATACCCCAACCAATGCCAAACTCTAGATTGTAAACAGAAACTCGCGGATCCTGACCTGACAACATAAGAAAAGCGGTATAGAGGTTTAGGTGTACGCATGGCACATATGCACATTCCCGTCGGGTGTGATTTCCTTCGGCTAAGGGAAAATACTTAAGCCGAGTTTATGAGGTACCCTCACTCAGGAAAGAGAGACGAGATTGCAATTACCACGAGATAGCATCTGAAACTACGGGAGGAGGTTAGCGGCGATAAGAGAAGGAAGAAATGGCCGTGGAAAGTATCTTTAGGGAGCTGTTACGATCATTGCGAAAATGGCACATTGGCTATCCGTAATTACGGGCCGTAATGAGGGAGATGCCTCCTCGGCCTTAGGCGGTACCTACTGTAGGCAGTAGATGCTCCAGGCTGCAGTGGCGCTGCTACTCTCGCATGGCCATGCTCAGAAGCGTACCAGAATGGTGTCCGGTCTGATTTGTCTGGCTTGTCGGGGTCGACGCCGTCCCGTTGGAGCAGTATTTTCACCACCCCCTCGTGCCCCCCCGAGCCGCACAAGAGAGTGGGCACCGCCATCGTCATCTGGTTTGTCGGGATTGACGTCGCCATACTGGAGCAGTATTTTCACTACCCCCGCATGCCCTCTCGAGGCAGCTCAATGAAGTGGCATTTTGCCATAATTATCCGCCTTGTCGGGATTGACGTCATCCTGTCCGAGCAGTATTTGTTCAAAATGTGAACGCCAAAGGCGCAATCTATTCTATGTGGACAATACTGAACAGGTGCGAGGGGTGCTGTGGGCACACTAAGTGAGGAGGGAGATAGTAGTAGAGCAGACTGGTAGTTCAATAAGTATTTTATTATGAGGTAAACCCCAAAGCGATACCACCTATACAGGTATACGACCGCTAATGGCATTACTTCCAAGTGGTAAGCCAACACACAGCAACTCCACGCCCTAGACCCTATGGGATGGGCCCACCCATAGAAACCATAACTAGACCACACCATTGCCATCAACGCCCCGGAAACAAATCCCAAGACTCCAGCCGGTGAAGGCAGCCCAATACTATGTAACAAGGTAGAGGTTCATGAGTAAACAAAATCACCACCGGATCCCCCACAGCCCCTCTGGTATGGAGCCAACCGCAGAAGACGTAGTTTCACCCGAGTCTCCTGGCCAGGTCCCGGTCAAAAAGCCAAATAAATAAAACACAACCGCCGGCAGACCGGCCTCGCCCCCCAAAAAAAGAAACACAAAAGAATATCCAGCATACACATATCAGGGGGGGGGAATGCCATCAAAAACCCGTAAAAGAAAAACACATGTACACTACTACCCCACACAAAAACAGCATCCACCACTGCAGGCCCAGAATCCTATAAAAGCAAGGATTAACCAATCCCACCAATCCCAACCACCACACCAGATGCCACCCTGGGTTGAAGATTCACCACACCACACTAGGCCCACCACCACCCCTCAGGGGGAGTGGGCCTGAGCGCAACTGGCGGGATCAAAACCCCACCAACACCAAACCACCCACATCCAAAATATTACCACCCTAGTAGCAAGCACCAGGGTCATACCCATCCCCACCCTCTTCAACCCATACACCCTTAAAAACTGTAATCGCAGTAATATCGTCGCACGCAAACCAAGGGTCATCGCTCAACCGAATGGGGAGGCGATAAAACTGAACAAAGTAGGGGGACGAAGCGACCGCAGAAAAACTAGTAATCTAGCGGAGGGGAGAAGGGTAGCAATTGTCCACAGTAGGGAAGCCAAGGTGCTCTCAAGACCAACCGTCATAGTAGATGCCAACACTAGTGAAGGTGAGGCCAGTGTGGGGCACTGATATGAAGCCCTTTTTCCGTAGGGCCTGTGAAAGGAATGTATTCCAGTCACGGGGGAGAGAGAAGGATCGTAATCCAGCCTCGAACATCGAACCGCAAAAGTGAGAACAATGGAAGCCCAGGGAGTCACAGAGAACAATTAAAGACTGAAGCCCGTCGTGAGAAGGAGTTTGGCGTCGATAATTGGGGGAAACCTCAAAATGCGACCTGTCTCCTAGCAGGCGAGGAGGTGAAAAGGCAGATTGGCAGGAGATCTGGTTCTTAATTCTACCTAAGCGAGGTGGGCGGTAGTGACCATATTTATACAGAAGTGCGTCCCCCAAGTATAAGAGAAATAATATAGGGAAACAATGTAAGAAACATAAGTGTGAACATGTTTGACCCTGAAATCCTGCCAAGTAAATCCCAAACAATGTTTCTAAATCTAACATGGTGTGAGTGGAATATTAGGAATAATTATAAGATAATATGACCAAGATTGATGCATAAACCATGCATAAACAACCATGAAATCCCGAACACCAGATAAGAAAACACATATGAAAATCCCCGATAATATCCTGAAATAATAATGAAATACAATATAATATGTCCTAGCTGTAGTAATGTAAGCAGTGTACAGGTGGAACCGAAACACAAACTAAGTATGAGAAATATACGGTAATATCATGAAATATACATAGGAAATATACGGAAATTTCAACAGTATTTTCACCACTTCCTCGTAGCCGTTGTGGGCAGCCGCCCGGGGTGGCGTATAGCCCATGCAATTTTGCTTGTCAGGGTTGACGCCATCTTGTGCGAGTAGTATTTGCACCACTCCCTCATGCCCGCAGAGGGCAGCTTCATAGAGTGGCGTTTCCCCACCGCAATCCGGTTTGTCAGGGTCGACGCCGTCTCGCCCAAGTAGTATTTTCACCACTCCCTCATGCCCGTTGCCAGCAGCTTCCCAGAGTGGCGTTACCCCATCAGAATCTGGTGTGTCGGGGTTGACGTCGTTACGTTCGAGTAGCATTCCCACCACCCCCTCGCACCCACTCGAAGCAGCCCAGCCGAGTGGTGTTTGGCCAAACCTGTCTAGATTATTGGGGTTGACATCGCCCCGCCCGAGCAGTATTTCTACAACTCCCTCATGTCCATTCCAAGCCGCCAACGCGAGAGGTGTATTACCAATGCAATCCCCCTGGTCAATATCGCAACCTTCCACTTCTACTAAACTAGCCACTATCTCAACAATCCCAAAGAAGGATGCACAGTGCAATCCACTAAATAGGGAAACACTATCGAAATCGACATCGTATTTGTACCCTTTTTCTGCTTTTAAGAGGATTTTAATGGGCATGTGGTTGTTGAAGTCGTCAAATAGCTTATGGGGAAGTAGTTTCGCATGATCCGAAAGTTCCCGTTTTGCGTGGATTCCCCAATATAGAGATGAATATTCGAGAAAGGGTGTGCTTTGGAGATCGGACTCGGGACAGGCCGAAAAAGCCTTGACCTGCTGAGAATTTAGATAACTTAAGCATATTTCTGCGATTGTTGAGTCTGCTGAACCGAAAAGTTCGGGACGAACTCGGAGGTACTCGTGAACCGTAAAGTGGATCAACCGGACCGTGGAAGCCTCCTTGTCTATGGCAATGAGTCCCTGACAACAGGCTAGTAATAGCCCGATTGAAGGAACATTGTCGGGATCGAGGTTCGGAGACCCTATTTCGACCGCAAGAGCGTGGCGCAATTCATTGGCCTCCGAGGGACGCTCCGAGTGAGAGATCCACATCAAAGCAGCAATGCCGAGCCTTGCTTTCTCCCCACCCAATCCCTTTATCCTATCCAACGTTGCACCATAGATATCCCCCAGCCCCAAACCATCTGTCATTGCGCCGAGCTTTTGTCGTCTGCGACTGATGGTGGTTTCTTGCAAGATCACATCGATATTTAGCGAGACGAGGAGGAATCTGGATATGTATCTGTTAGTGGATAACTCAAGGTAACTCCCTAGTCCGATCACTTCTACCTACATCTCAGAAATATCTTGAGGGATTCTCTCCAAGATCTCGGTCTCCAGACCACTGTCCATGGTATCAGAAAATAAGCGGCTGGTTGGCATTCGGGTTAGGATTTGCCCAGCAAGAAACGACGGGAATTTGGCAGAGGCTCTGCAAGAGGCATCACCCTTCGTCCTCAATTCACGAGCGCCATACCTACCATTGGGCGAGGATATGAATCCAAACTCGATACTCACTACTCTCATGGACAACGGGCGACTGTCACTGCATCAGTGCTTTCCGCCCCAGGATGCCAGGCGATAACTGCCCCATCAGAGACACACCCGCGCTTGCTGAATCTTTATCTTGGAGTTATCGGCGGAGGGGCTTTGCTTGTAAACGCTGTCCTTCAAGACATGCTCCCTATCTCATAGGTTAATGTATGATACTTGAGTATGGTATAGTGGATAAATTTGTAGCTATCAAGCCTCCTGCCACCTTCCTGAATTTGGTAAACCATCAAACAGGAGCAATTTTAGAGAGTTTGCGCATGGGGACCTAGGTGGCGGTTAATAAGAAATGGACCTAGGTCCAAGAATGAGTTTGCGCAATAGGTGTAGGTGGCCTGGTAGCAAGAAGATGGGGATCGAGTAGGGTAGTATCGCATTGTCTTCAAATTTGTTCCCTGCTCGAATTAGGATTCCCGGCTACACAAGTTGGGCACTAACATTACCGACTGCTATAAAAAGGGTGATAATATCTACTACTGAGTGCCCAATATTATCATGGCTAAAATCTTTTGATAAAATGTAAAAAGAGAGCTGTGTTATTGATCTGCAGCGATGTGATTTCTTCAGGTCTGAAAAACCCTATTTTACACTTCTTCCAGGTCTCACTACCCACCTAGGTGTCCAAGACTTTTAGGTTAACAGAAAATAACCTGTTTTCCTGCCACCTAGGTCTCCTTGCGCAAACTCTCTAATCTGAACTTTTCCGCGGATTGATGAGGCTCTTTTTCCATCTTGGCAATTAGCAGAGCCGCTTCTGCAGGTGCTCAGCTCAAACATGGATTTGTGCGAGCGCCTGGCTTGGCTGTACGACCGGCAGATGATCTACGGGTATTATTAGGTGCCCTAGCAAAATGCACGGGTGCAGTATCATGATAACCACGACTTCTCACCATTCGGGTCTCTATCCCATCCAAGCACAGGTCGACTAAACGACTCCTGGTAGGTATATCGATGGCATACTAAATCATGCAAGGTGTTACAGCCACTCAGCAAAAGTCTATTTATCTTTGCCCGCGGAAGGGCACCCCCCCCCACCGAGGCCTCAACCCCGCAATATCGGTACCCCCTTAGGCTACCGAAATCTCCCTCAAAGAGAAACTCCATTTCACCGAGACTTTGCCATGTGACGTTATGAACCGAGGTGGAGGTTCAGAGCTATACATCGGTAGTGTTTATGGACAGAGCCAAAAACTAAAAGAGATGTACCAACCGTTGAAGCTGGTAACGGAAGCAAAGTAGTATTCGGCTTTACGAATAGAATTACGGTTTTTGGCTCTGAAAAGCGATAATTCCGCTCGCCGGGAGACAGAAAGTGGCGCTTACTTGTGGGAGGGGAGAGGGTGATAATACATGATAGCTGTACTGTCCTAGTACGGGGTAAATCGCTAATAAGCTAACAAGAGTGGAACACAGAACTTAGACTACCCGAACCTCCACAAGCCGCGCCAACCAATTTCCAAGGCATGGGTGCTAACTAGTGCTGACGCCCGGGGGTGATTCAGCACGGAAATCCACCGCTTCCACCAGATGTCCTTAGCTAGTCTTGTATAAAAAAAACACTTGAGATCTCAATGGAGATGTAAGGGGGAGGAGGGGTTACACATGGCATACAAAGGAGGGAAGGGGGACCCAATCTGCGTTTTAAATAGACCATTAAGTTAACCCCCGGCATTGCGGGCAAGAAGATCGTGGATTCTACTTAGCTTCGCCTCAAAGGAATCCTCCACATGGCCCTCCTCATGCGCTACCAAAGCCTCATCTTTAAGTCTTTGGCCGTCCAACCTCGGCTGGTTGAGGATCTAAAATCCGTTTGTCACAAGGAAACTTAATTTGTCCGTATTTTCTATGACATGAACTACAATGGTCGAAGCCTCTATTACATAGATTCGAACTTTATAATGCAAGATATTATACCTACTTCCAATATTGTACTTTATACTCTAGCTGGAATTTGCGGTACGATATTACTTGTTATAATAAAGTAACGTGAAGTGTTCCCTTCCCTAATGCTAAGGTCGCAGGACGTAATAAGGATTTCCTTGCTTAGATGGGGAGAATATATGGGTCTGTGGTGTTCGACTTGAGCATCGGATAGAATGTCCTAATGAAAGGGCTGCAGTAGGCAAAATGAGACTAAGGAATTATGGAATATCCCATCCAACTCGCTCGTAGGTCAATATCGCACACCGGCATGGGTCTTTGGGCAACTTTTGACAAGTTAGAGTGAGGTATATACCACATGAACCCAAAAACCCACCAGCGCCTAGAGGTGTAGGTAGGGATACCCAAAATCTGCAGTGGTCTCGGGCGGCCAGGCATGAGAAAGTGGGATTAACTTCGGTCTTGTAGGCCCGGCTTCTGCAATGATCGTAGACTTCGTAGATGTCTAGAGGCGCCGCTGGTCTTCCGAAATGTCATGTTAGTCGGTAAATATTTTTCAACAGCAAGTGGTTAGCTTTAGGTATCCACAGATATCCTTAGATACCTATAAATATTCGCCAATTACACACAATATCTGAAGATATCATGTATTAGTTTAAAGCTAGAACATAAGAAAGGAAATTGAAGGCTCCCAGTATGTTTAAGGCATTAAGAAGAGCGTACTCTTCCGGCTATATCGCTCGATATACTCCTAAAAATTTAATGAGGGTATCATAGATCGCTCCCACTACTATTTGTTTATCAGCGATTCCCCCCACCCCCCCCCCAAATTCTGTATCATTACTCACCTCAGATCCCTGGCACTTTTCCTCCTGGCCTTATCTCCACCTTGCAGTGCTCCGGAGGATCTTCGTCTTGATGATTCCGCATCGCAAGCCATTTCTAATTTTTTGAGTCAGGTTACCAGGTTGGATAACTGTTCGGGGCAAATTTAGAGTACACTCCTGATCTGCGCTGAAATCTGCGGCCAGGGTTCTATTGACCCATGACTATAACATATCTCACCGCTATAGTAGCATAGGTGCAGGTGTTGGATAGTGGCCTATAGGGCATGGGGTTATACGGATATGGGGTTTTGCCGATATGCAATGGCTGGTATGCAGCTAGGAGAGAGACGGGTATAGGACATGCGGCTTTGTGGTTTCCTGTAGTTTAGCGCCTAGTTGCGGGTAGTTGTTTTCACACCCTATGCCGGTAGGCATAGGGTATTTGTTTCATGGTTTCTTTCATACCCTATGCCATTAGGCATACGGTAGTTTGCGCATTGTTAGGGCAGAGGCTCTGCGGATTGTGGAGGATCATGAGATCTCAGGATGATTCCAGATTGTTGGGGATTTGGTTTTGTTGGTCGCATGTGTTTCTTTTAAGTTCCTTGAGTTTTGGGAGAGTTTTTAGTTTCACGGAGATATATATCTCCTAGTCTGTCCTTAGCTAGAAAGTTAGAGTGCGAGCATTATAGAGAGTTTTTCCCACATCTTCCGCCTTTCCTCCTAGAGTCTTTTGCGATCGCACTTTTGTTCGTTCCTTCGTGCTTTCCTCCAGGTTTCATCAGCAGAGACCGCAGATGCATAGGTTAAGGTCCCGCTCAAACTATGTCAATTATACGCACGTCCACAATCAGAGAAATCGTTGGCCATGCAAGCGGTTAGCATCTAGGACCCATACGTGGAGGGTTTTGGTGCATCGCGATCTCTTAGAGTTTATATAGTACTGTAAGTTACTGCTAGAATGGGTGTTAATTTCACTGTTAAGGGACCCCTTACGATACCGTACAAATTACCTTGATGCGCAAGACTAAAAGGTATAGGTGCCTCCCAACTTCACCCTCAAGCTCATACCTGGAGGGTAATGACATATAAGCATGATTACTGCTAAGCCGTGTCCATAGTGGAAGCAAATCGCCATAATTCCTGAGTTAACGGCGGGCTTTTACGTCGCTATTCTTCACACATTAACGGTGCTCTCGTCTCATATTTATTATATCTAAATCTGAAAAGACTCTCATGTTTATAGTACTTTAGAAGGCAGGAAGAGAAAATGTAAATAAGTAAAGGTATGATAACAAATATGCCAAGAGGATTTACGGCCATAAAAGGACACTATAGATAAATATGATGGAAATTGAGTGACGGGGGCTTATCTCAAATGCAAGAGGAACACCTCCGAGTCTCATCAACGCCAAACCCGAGACTATGAACATAAGACTAACAGATCCTGGCTCGACAAGATAACATAATCGGCATAGAGTCTTAGGCGGGTGTGTGATATATATGCGTATTTCTGTCATATGTGATTTCGTTCTATCATACAAAAAAAAATTCCTGTACGAAATTTCTGTGGCAGGCTTACCCGGAAAAGAGAGGAAAGACGGCAACTATCATGAGGCGAAATTTTAAATATGGCAGAAGGTTGGACGGGAGTAAGAGGAGGGAAGAAATGGGGGCGACAAGGTGTTTATGAAGCTGTTACAGTCCTTGTGGAAATGGCATGTAGGCTATCAGTATTTGAAGGCTGTAAGGGGGGGATTCTTCTTCGGCCTTAGGTTATGGTGGGGGAGTAGATGTTAGGGGCTGTAGTAGAGCTACTACTCCAGCATGGCTGAGCTCAGAAGCGTACCAGAGCGGTGTTTGATCAAGTGCGTCTGGCTTGTCGGGGCTAACTTCGCCCCGTATGAGTAATGCTTTTACCACCCCTTCATGCCCATTGCTGTAGCCCAAGTGAGTGGTGTCCGGCCGATAAAATCTAATCTGTCGGGCTTGATCTCGACCCGTTGGAGAAGGATTTCCGCTACTCCCTCGTGCCCGTTCCAAGTGGCGCAAAAGAGTGGTATTTGGCGGTACGGATTTGGTTTGTCGGGGTTAATGTCATCTCATCTGAGCGGTATTTCCACCACTCTCTCATGCCCATTCTCAGCAGCCCACACGAGAGGTGAGATGTATTATCAACGCAGCCTTCTTGGTTAATGTCAAGACCTTCTACGGCTATTAAATCTACAATCTCAACAATTCCCAAGAGGGATTCGCAGTGCAATCCAGTGAACAGGGAAAGGTTATCAAAGTCGATACCGGAGAAGTACAGATCTTGTGCCTCTAAGAGGATTTTGGCTGATATGTGGTTATTGTAGCTGTCAAAATAACTTAAGCGCAAGCAATTTCGAACGATCGGAAAGCTCCCTTTTTGCCTGTATTCAATATAGAGAAGAATATTCGAGAAAGGGCATGCTTTGGAGAACTAAGTTCTTAAAATTGGAACCTGAACTGGTCGGAAGAGTCTTGACCTGCTATGAATCCAGATAGCTTAATTAAGGATGCTTCAGCAATTGTCAAGTGAGCTAAACTAAACAGCTTGGGATGAGCCTGGAGGTACTTCTGAACGGTAAGGTAGATCAACCGGACCATGGAAGCTTCCTTCTCCACCGCAACAAGTCCTTGATAACACGCTAGTACCAACAGACCTGCTGAAGGAATATTGTCGGCATCGAGCTTGGGCGACCCGATTTCGATTGTTAAAGCGTGGTACAGTTCATCCGTCTTCAAACGACGCTCTGAGTGAGAGATCCACATCAAAGCAGCCATGCCGAGCTTTGCTTTCTCCCCATCTTGTCTCTTTATCTAATCCAATGTCGCATCATACGCATCTCCGAGCCCTAAGCCATCGGTCATTGCGCCGAGTTTTTGCCGCCTGGGACGGATCGTCGTTTCTTGCAGGGTCGCATCGATATTCAGTGAGACGGGCAGGAGTCTAGATATGTATCTGTCAGCGGATAACTCAAGGTATCATAACTTCCCTAGCGTCGTTATTGCTACCTACGTCGCAGGAATATCTGCGGGAATTTTCTTAAGGATGTGTGCCTCCAGAATACTGTCCATCGCATCTGAGTTTGTGTCCTCATCCAGCCTGGTGTGAAGATATCTAGTAATATCACCCCTTTTGGGACTTCTGGATAGAGTCGTTACTTCCCCCGCAAGACGCCTTCCGATCTCAGGCTCGATTTGCGGTCTTCCAGTTACGAATATTCGACTGCCAGGAGACTCCCGGATAATTTGATTTAGCAAATCAAGGAGTTTGATTCGATTCCCTGGCGCGCATTCGTCTAGCGTCGATGCAGATGAAGGTGCGCTTTTCGGAAGAGGCAGTCTACCGTATTTTGACAACATCGGCAAGCTGTGGCCTCCGTCCACCAATCACCTATTTCTGGTCCTCATAGGCATGCGCTATTTCCTCCTGCACCTTTTCTATTCCGCTCACAACCTATTTGAGCAGAGCGCCCAGCACACTTCCTGGAGACTGCTCTTTTAGGGCCGCAAAGTAAAAGTAAAAACATGCAACGGCCACATTTTGTCCTCTGGCCCGATCGCACAGCTAACTATCACCAATGAACTAACATCGCAGGTTGGCAGCACTTTCTCTTCTTCTTCCCTTCCGTGAGATTCGTCCTTGTTGCCTCATAAAAGTTTTTCCAACTCCCGAATCTCCATTGCAAAATAAAACTGCGTTATCGGATTCTCTTTCTCCATATGCTTCTTCTTATCACCCCCATCTCTTGTGGAAAACTTGCCATATCTCCTAGCAGGTAAGGTAAGAAAGGCGGATGTTAATAGTAATAATGATAATCACATGTAATAGTTATACTGTCGAACTAGTGTAGTACCTATATGGTATGTATGATAATAAAGGGAAGGTCGCCAAGGATACAGGCTATAATAGGGGGACGACAAAGACTGGCCACCGAACACGAGGATCTTGCAAGCAACAAAGTGAGTTCGTCAAAGGAAAGCAGTAAAAAACTACCTGTTGTTGATCTCTATTCTCTGCCTGGTTGTTTTCATCGTCCCCGCGTTGAAGAGTGTACCCGTCCCAGGAAGGTAGTACCCAGAGACGGAGGGGGAGGGAACTGGACGCCTCGTTGGGGAAGGGCAAAATACCGCATAAATACTGCATAATCTGGTGAAACTCGCTTTCTCGCTAAGAGGTCAGAATAAGGTTTGAGTCAAGATTTCTCACAAAGTAACCCTTCCCGGTTAGCTGTCGTGCCATCTCAGGCAAACCTAAATTCTAAATTATGTCGTTGTCACGTGTCTCCAAGACTACCACGGTAACAAAATCATTTTTGCCACACCCGCCGCTAAGGCGACTGTTCTACTGCGAGTCTGCAACCTTTCTCACCTGTGGATCCGCCCAACGACCTCACCACTCGCATTACTACTACCACCCACGCCAAACCTAGCAGGTCGCCCATATTCATCAAAATTCTGAAACCTTTTATTACCTACAACGGGTATCGTCGGGAGCTCGAATGGCAAAAGCGTGGTCGCCGAGTCCTCAGTTGGCACAAGCGTGGTCACCGAGTGCTCGTTCCTTGGAGAGCGTTTTTAACGTTCTTAGTGACCACGATCACCCATTTGTCATGGTTGGAAAATATGCACTACCATGGATGGGAGTTCCCGTGCATACAGGATATGTATTTATTGCTCACGCCCTTCTGATTTCCTGCTTTCCATTACTAACATTACCATGATAGATAATGGATATCCTGGTGAGAACCTCACAAGCGGCTTCTATACGCCAGTCGTTAGCCCAAACAAAGGAATGGATGGAGGTCGAGGACGCAAGCATTCCTGGGCTAGTTTCATTCGCTGAGCGCAGGGAGCAACGCTCCGTCGGGCGATTGAAGAGGCTCGATGATCACTGGTATATTTGCCTGTGCACGGAGGACACCTACAAGCTGATGGTCGACACCAAGAAAATCCAAGTGCCGCATCCCATTAGCTTGAACGCTGGGTTGGTGGAGTCTGAATTTCATCCCAATCCCACAGGTCAGCGAGTCAGGCCCTTTCTAATTACCGATGAAAACGTTAAATTCGTGTGGGCCGAGCCAGTCACCTTTCCGGTTTTCATACCCACCATCCCCGATTATCTGGACTCATGTCTAAGCTGTACGGGGGGCCGGAGCCACATGGATGATGAATCATGTGCTATTCCTGAATGCGACCTGGACTATTTGTCAAGGTATCTCGCCCTCGATTCGCCCCACCAGCAGGATAAACTTCTCTCCAAGGTTCATCAGGCCAAGTTGTTGAAAGATTATTTTATCAACCGCCAGCGGCGGCAAGAGAGGAGGATGAAAAAGATCCTGGAGAGGCGCGGGAAACGTTCCTCACAATCTAACTCTCAGCCACAGGTTCCTTTCGCGATGTTTGATTTGTGAGGTTATGTTGGATGGCGATTGTATCACAATATGGTACAGTTCCGGCTTTAGTCAATTACAATTGTCAACGCTTCCGTGTGTTTCTGTGGCAGCCAGACTCGTTAAGGCTGGCGGTTGGTTCTTTCTAGACTTTGGCGATTGATGGAGGATGTTTTTCATATTGTCTTTTCTTGGTTCCTATATTGTTACTAGAGGGCTGAATACAGGTGCGATGACGTAGAGAAGGTTGAATAATGTTCATTATATTGGGGGTGTACCAGCATTGTCTTCTTCATTCATTTTGCGATACACACTGGGAAGACGAATCCCAAGCATAATTCATGTTACATCCCCAAATTTCACATAGCCCTAACAGCTGCTTAACAGTGCAATAAAAAAGGTTTCTTGCCTCTGTGAAACGGGGTTCTAACACCCAGCCTCAGCCATTCTCCCCTCGCCAGCCCTCGGAAATCTACGTAGTGTTATCTTGAAGCCGCTTCCCGAAACCCCCTTAACTACAGTAGTCTTCTAATAACTTCCAGCAGTTTCTGCCCCCTTGTCCATCTCCCAAGTTCTATCCTAATATCATCAAAAAGTTCTTTTGCTTGCTCGTCCAATCCCTTCAAATCCAATCCATTCCGTGCCATCATCGTAACTGCATATTGGAGACCAATAAAGTCTTTTTACTTTGACGATGGACCCATGCGGTTCCCTTTCCAATGGCAAGATCGACTGGTGTTGCTATTGGAATCCCCTCAATTAAGGAACACTCTCTAAGCTCA
Source organism: Tuber microsphaerosporum (assembly GCA_003521225.1). Classification (NCBI taxonomy): domain Eukaryota; kingdom Fungi; phylum Ascomycota; class Pezizomycetes; order Pezizales; family Tuberaceae; genus Tuber; species Tuber microsphaerosporum. Next base: position 28,908 of record QOVD01009846.1, read on the forward strand.
TGAAGATAATCCCCTTCCCCCTTCTTATTAATAAAATCCACCCCGACCATGAAATGGTAGGATGACCAAGACTCCCATTGGCCGAACACGGTCTCGGAGAATCGTTTATCGTCCTTGACGAGATTTAGGAATTTGTTGTACGAATCTCCGGGACGGCTATGTCGGCATCGTTCGTCATTATTGTAGAACCGTAAAAAAGGAGTGCTGCACCCCCAACGACAGCAAAGTTTTCATGGTGTTCGTCTTCGATCATTTCCCAAATGACACGGGCTGCCTCCATGGAGGCTAATTGGACGGGAAGGAGGGGACTTGGAGGTGTTTGAGGCTGGGCCTGACCGGGGGAGGTTTGACTTGGGGTAGACATGGTAGACATGGATAAGAGTCTGCTTTCGGGATTAGCTGAGGTAGACAGGGGAAGGAAAAGGAGATTGAGTTCTTACTTTTGAGGTTTGCTGGGGCAGGAAGGGAAAGAAAAGGGGATTGAGTTCCTGCTTTCGAGGTTTGCTGGGGCAGGAAGGGAGAGGGAAAGGGGATTGAGTTCCTGCTTTCGGGACATGGGCGGGGGGGTATTTTGTACGTAAGTTGGCCTCGTAACTGATGATCATGGGCCGCGTGTGCATCTCTAGAGAGCATCTAATCGAGGTGGGTTAACTGTATGTGAATGCTAGATTATTAATCTCTTAGCACCGTTACAAAGGCAGCTTTGTCGATTACGAATAATCCGAGAACAATTTCGACCCTCTAAGTCATTACCTGTGCTGGGTTAACGTATCGTACAGGGATCCCGCTCATGACAGGGATCCCGCTCAGCGCCAAGAGGTTACCCCGCCCCATGAATAAATCACCATAGAAGCGAAGAAATACTCTGTAGACTTACTCTGTACAACACAATGCCTCGCCTAAATGAACACCAACCTGATCTGAAGGAAGACAATATCCGGAAAGCCCTGAAATGGTATAAGGAGAGCGATAAACCCTCTATTAGAGCCAGTGCGGAGCGATTTGGAATTCCCTACTCAACTTTCCGGGGAAGATTAGGGGGAGTACAGGACCGGGTAGGTGGCCACTGGGCAATGCGGGTATTGACCAAGTTTGAGGAAAACTCAATGGTTCGGTGGTGTGAGAAATTAGATAAGTGGGGGCATCCACCCAGCTTAGAGGTGGTAAAATCTATAGCTCAGGCCCTACTGCAAAAACGGGTAAATACCTATACCTTAGGAAAGCACTGGCTGACCAGGTTTCTTAATCGAAACCCTATGCTTGCCTCGAGACTTAGTAGCCGTTTGGACCGGCAGCGTGCCTGTGCTGATGATCATAGAGTAATTAAAGACTATTTTCACACGGTTGTAGTGCACTATAAGATGTTTGATAACTCTGCTAATCTAGTGTATGATATAGTTAAAGAAAACTCTTAAATTCTATGAGACCGAGCCCTGCAATATGTACAACATGGATGAAAAAGGGTTCATGATAGGAGTGGCTCTCCGTTGCAAAGTGATATGCAAGTGTGGTAAATGATTACCAAAATTAACTCAGGATGGTATTCGGGAGTGGGTAACTGTTGTGGAAACAGTAAGCGGGGATGGAGAGGTGCTTAGGCCAATGATAATCAATATTGGTACAGCTCACTACATGGGCTGGTATGCTGGATTGAAAAAAAAAGACTTGGCTAGCTTTGGAATCTCTGAAAAGGGATGAAATACGGAGAAAACAGGCCTAATATGACTGAAAGAAACCTTCGATATGGAGAAAAGAGAAAGGTAAGCAATCTTCAATTTGCTGCTAGGCCATCGATCTGTTACTTAGAAATTCAAACAACTAATATCATATTGTGAGTAAGCTAAAGCAGGGACTGGGTTTCGACTCTTGCTGCTTGATGGGCACGCTTCCCACTTTAATTGGGAGTTTTTTGATTACTGCCTATCAAATAGAATTATTCCGCTCTGTCTGCCTGCACATTCTACACACCTGCTCCAACCATTAGATGTTGGCCTGTTCTCTACTCTACAACGCTACTACTCCAATGGGCTTGATGAATGGATACGTCGGGGGAACCATGGCCCCTGCTTTACCAAGAGTTACTTTCTGCTGTAAGAATTGATCTCATATTAGCATAATCTTTTACTAATCTTATTGAATTCTAGAGTACTAATGCCTGCCCCTCAACTTACCTTTTCAAAAAAAAGATATCTTTAGCGCTTGGGAGGCAGCAGGGGCCATTCCATTGAACCCTCACAGGGTTCAGAAATCTGAGAAACGGAAGGATCATACCGAGGTCTCACATCATGGATCCTTCCACCCTTTTACTGCCACCAACTCCGTACCCAAAACCCCACGGGCAGTTAGTCGCCATACTAGATCTGCAATAGCTTTGGTTTTGCGGAATACCCTAAGTTCCAACAAACTCAACAAGCTTTTGTCTGGCCTCTTGGAGGGGTTTCAGCAAGCAATAGCCGACCGGGCCTTGGAGGAGGAAAGCCATCGGCAGTATCGTGAGCTGGTTGGCAAGAGTCAGCTGATTAAGACCTCTGATCGCCAAAAGCTTACGAAAGCTACAGTTGTAACTACCGAAACTGTAATACATCTAAAAGAGAATCGGGAATGGCTAGATGCAGAAAAAGTAGCCAAGCAAGCTCGCAAGCTCACTAAAGCCTTGGATTCCTTGTCTCTAAATGCCCATTCATCCAAGCCAATTCCAAAGGGCAAAAAGAATGTTCACCTTGCCTTCCAGAATATTGTTCCAAATACCAGTTCTGGGGCAGAGTCTACTGACTGGGAGGATGGTGGTGATAGCGATGGTAGTGTGTATAAGGGGCCCTCCCGGGCCCTACATCAGACTAATAAACCTGACAATGCGGGCATAGCGGAGGATAATACAGCCCAGTCAGTCAGGGCTTGTGGAAGGAATGTACATCAAAACATTCGGAGGTCTTTAAGGCTTTTAAGATCATCGGATTAATGTATGTAAGACACGGGATTGCGCAATGTGGGGACCGAGCGGGATCTCCGTCCTTAGCGGGATCCCCGTGCGGTACGTTATATTGTATGTTGACAAAATTAACCGCACATGTCTCTGCAGCTGTGTCATGATTTACTCGAAATTAATATACCCTACAGTGGTAATAGTACTGAATTTCCCTACATCATGCTAAAATGCAAACTAAAAACTACGTTCGGACTTTCTAGAAATGTCAATCGAGTGATATCAAAAACATTTCAGGTCAAATTATGATACAGATCATTTTCTATTAACAGAACTAAACTTGATATGAGAGTGATGTTACCAGTTTTTGTGAGATAATGCATCTGTCGATATTTCCTAACCAACATCAGGAGAATTTGGGCTTTGGTTTCAACTCCATCATCCTTCTTCAAAGGCTGCGTGCCAGGAAGGACGTGGAAGCTCTTGGAGAGGTGAATCCGCTTGGGAAGATCGCTGTAATGATGATTGCTTTGATGGTAGATTTCCACCCAACCACAATAGCGAAATCCATGACCACCTAAAGCCTGGCCATTATGCCCAACCGCCTGAAGGAAATCGGCAATAGCCTGTTCCGTACCCTTTGCGCGTCAGCCGTCGAACGCATCTGTTACCCCCGCGTCGAGAGGAACCTTCTCATCGCAAAACAAGAGTAGGTAGAAAAATTCTGATTCTATCGTTACTTCCCTCCATTACCTGCTGGATAGATGCAGTGCCAGTCTCGGGGTCATAGCAGAACCTGAGTCACAAGGATGCAGGATTCCCAAAAATGGTACGCTCCTCGATGAGGTCAATGAGAATCTCCTTGCAAAGAGGATTTACAACTAGCAAACAAACAAAAAAAAAATAGGATGGTGCCATCCCCTCCGCCTGCACTATCACCCTCATCTATATTCTCCCTTCATTTTTACCGGCTGTTGCGCACCTTTTTCCCGAGCTATAAGTCCCCACCGTGTTCCCGATCAAGCGTCTAATTTTCCTCCTCCTTGTGAAGGAGCTTGGGCATCATTCTCTATCTAGAAAATATCTAGCAAATTTGTCAACCATGACTGGGACCATTTCAAGAAAACCACCCATTTCAAGACTGACTATGCCCCTAGTGTTATCACTAAATATGAGTCTCAAAGAACTGGAATGTCAGCGGTGGTGGTCGACCGAGAGGGTCCAAAAGTTCTTGGATACTTTGCTCTAGCTACCGAAATTTTGGATGATTCAGGATCTCCGGATACCTTAGATCATCTATGCTTCATGAGATCTAAGAACTACCGTGACAAAGGAGCTCTGGATAAGATGGCAAGCAGGTACAAATTATTAAAAATTCTGGATGAGTTTGAAGATTCTATAATGGATGATATCCCAGACCCAAATGCTCCCTGGCGAAGGTTTGAACTTACTAGTTTTACCAGAGTATCGGATTATGTTAAATTTCTCATAGGCCTTGGGTTGAATCGAAGCCAGTTCCACAGTTAAACAGTTCATCTATATCTACGGTTGAATTTCCAGAAAATGATGAGTCTAGGGGGAGAGTAATCGTTGGCTTCTTGGGCCCTGACTGCACTGATCCTAAATTGGCGGCAGCCCTCGACACTCTTGGCGTATTTCTCACTGGCTCATCTGTCTCTGTTTTAGAGAGTCAATTGGTCGAGTGCGAAGATCCCGTTGCCTCTAGCGCCATGTTCTACGTGGAGGATAGACCAGATTCTTTGATCTGGTTGTTACTCTCTAGTGTTTCTACAAAACGTCTCGCGGAAGCTGAGCAAAGCCTCTTCAAAGTGCTGAAGAAAACTGCCGACAAGCCTTTGGATTTTAAGTACATGCAGGAGTGCTTGAGACGTACCAAGCGACAGAGGAAATATGGCTTCGAGAGCTGGGGTGGGTATTTTACCACCCCAGTCATTACGGATCATCTATTCGGAAAGCGAGATGGCAGTACCTTAAAGAACATCGAAACTCTCTCCTGGTATGATGAACTTGAGAAATGGAGTGAGGGGGATTGGAGAGAATTCCTGAGGAGGTGGGTTGCGGAAAATAAGCATGTCTCTGCTTTGGGTCGCCCCTCCGCAAGACTAGCTAGGAGTATCGAAGAGGGCGAGAAGGCAAGGATAGCTGCAAGAAAGAAGGAGTTAGGTGAGGAAGGCCTTAAGGGGCTTCAGGAAAGGCTAGATGAGGCAACCACAGACAATGAGAGGGAAATTCCAAAAGAGCTCCTGGGGAAATACCCAGTTCCTGGCATAGAATCAATTCATTTTATAAAAACCATTGTAAGCTTTTCCTTTCTCTGGGCAACATTAGACTTAGACTAATCCTTTCTGAAGGCCGTGAGAGCTGGACTGGCTGCTGAAGAATGGAAAACGTGAGTGACATCTTATGAATCAATCTCCGAAGCTACTAACCAGCTCTTATATATACAGGGATACCGAGGCCCAAAGAATCACTAACAAAGACTTTGTAGATATTCCACTATATTTACACTACGAGAACGTTACCTTAAATTTCGTCAAAATCGTTCTCCTAATCTCCACCGAGTCAATCCCTGTGGAGCGGCGCCCTTTGCTAGCGGTGTACCTCGAGAATTTCTTTAATACCCCAGTGGTGAGAGACGGCGCGAGAATTGAATTTGAGCAGGTTGTGGCAGAGTCAGAAAAAGATACAGTGGATTATGATATTGGCCGGGCTTCTTATGCTGGGGAGAACATTAGAATTAACTTCTGGATAGAGCCAGAAAAGTACGAGGTTGCCGTAAAATGGCTACGGGAGCTAATGTGGGATAGCGTATTTGATAAAAAGGTACCGGATATCATCCCTTCGGAAGAATATCGGGAGATATATTGACTTGACTACTAGCGCCTTGCCTGCACTGACAAAAATGAAGAGCGACATTCCCGAGGAAAAGCGGGGGGGGGACCAGGTGAGTCTCTGGCATATACTAGTATCTTTGCTGCGCTCTAATATTTGTTGTAACTTAGATGTGCTGGTCGGTGGCCCGCGTGGTTGCTTATTCCCGCAGCTCGGTTGCCCGGGCTCAAGATACCCTTACCAAAGCATTGTACCTCAAACGTATCAGCAAGCTTCTTGAGGACGAACCGGAACAAGTTATAAAACAGTTTGAGGAGTTTCGCCAAACTTTTGCCAAGCTTGACAATTTTCGCATACTTATAGTTGGAGAGTTGGCGAAACTAAAAAATCCAGTCTCGACCTGGAAGGTTTTCACTTATAATCGACCATTTGTAGGTCATAGAGGAAACCAAGTACTTGCTTTAATTTCTAGGGGGGATCAGTTCTAACTTGATGCAATATGGCTAGAGCGGCCAATTATCGCCTATCGACCGTAGGGGACCGCGACTTACACCCAAGGGGGCAAAGCCAGGGAAGGTCACGCATATCGTCCCACTTCCAACGATTGACTCCTCCTTCTCAATCCATTCCGCTATTGGGCCTGATAGCCCGAGTCACCCTAAACTTCCGGCACTCCTTCTAGCCATATCATATTTTAATGCCACTGAGGGTCCGCTATGGAGTCAAGACATTCACTCCTTCGATATTGTCAGTTTGTGCTAATGCTTGAGGGGAAAGGGCTATTCGAGGAACCGGATTGGCTTACTTTACCTACTTCGTGAAGGCCCTGGATTCCGGTCACTTGTCTTACACTATTTACCGTTCTCCTGACGTTTACAAGGCATGGGAGGTGTCGAAGAAAGTGATAAGTGATCACATAGATGGGGCTATTGCGTTCGATAAACATGCTCTAGAAGGCGCACTCAGTGCAATAGTTGTCTCGTTCGTCGATTACGAATCCACTGTGTCTGCTGCCGCCACTTAATCCTTCGTCAACCAGGTCGTCTGCAACCAGTCGAAGGACTATAACATGCAATTATTGAAGAAGGTGAAGGAAGTCTCAGTAGATGATCTGAAGAACAGTCTCAAAGAATTTTTTCTGCCAATATTCCAATGTGAGACGAGTAACAATATAAAACTCTGGCTTTAATGTTGAAATGACCAAGCTGCAAACAGGGCTTACTTTCGCGCTAATAAAATGTATTGGCGGAGTCAGAGAGTGTAGAGAGGAGGTCCAAGTTTGTGCACTAAACCCCTGCCGATGGTATAGCACGTTATATTAAACATACCCCCCTGCAATCGATAGTATTTTAGACATTCTCTCAGAGAAGCATACATGTTATAATATCCTTCTTAGCCAGCTGCATTCTAACAACATACAAGAGGAGCAATCATAGTCGATCACTCGGGCCTACTTATATCTGGAGCGCGGCAGGGCCCTGACTCAACAATAGAGGAAAATGGGTATAGAGTCGCAGAGGACAGTGTAATAAATATGTAAATTTTTCTGCCTACATTGAGGAAATGTCACTTGGAATTGTCTTCAGAATGTCTCCCGTAATTGAGTGAACCAAGATGCTGGACCCGATTTCCTGGGACGCATTCGTCTAGAGCCTCGATGCATATACACGTACCTTTTTAGGTGGAGGCATCTCGACAATATCGGCAGTCTGCAATCTCAATCCACCAATCACCTTTTTCTAATCTTCGTGGGCTTGCGCTATTTCCTTGGGTTCCTTTTCCATACTGCTCACAACTCTGACAAGTTTTTGTCCCGGAACCGCGCGGAGGGAAATCATGGATTTCACGAGATTTCACGGTACTGGAGAGCATAAACAAAACTACTCTATAATAAGCCTATAGTGCTCAGGTAGGGGCGAAAGGATCGGAAAAGAAAACCACTAAGATTCTCTGTGGAGTCAACTAGGGGGGGAGAGCAGTTTAGACAGCAGAATGGCTGGGATGATAATGTAATGAAGAAAATGTTAATACTATAACTTAATTATCGCCATTTTCTCTTCACTTGTTTCATAACGCGAAAATTTCGGCTTTATTGATAATAGACCCCGCCAGTTTCCAGCAATTTTGGAAATCCGACAACGGGAACTAACTTAGGCCCTATTCTCTACCTTTTCACATTCCCGATTTCGCAATATTCTTGGTTTCGATTCTCCCATCGTATCTCGGATGTAGGCCGGCTCGAAGGGCGACAAATTAACGCCGCACCGAGTGAATGAAATAATCGTTTAATAATCATTAAATTTTATGGACAGTTCTCAAAGCTTACTGGCGGAGTGATGTCTTAACTTTCGGCGCCCGGATCCTAACCTACGAGTACCGGGGGGGGGGTATGCATAACTAGGCGGCAAAAGATAACTTGCATTCTGTCCTTCTTGAGCTGGAATATCACATGAATAAGAAGAGGAAAGCTATAGGCTGTACAGAGAGTGACGATGCTAGTATTAGAATGGGAAAGCAGATAGCGCAGAGGTGGGCAGTAGAGTGATGGTATTTGTTTGGAGCTTGGGTAACTTGCAGTGTGGGGGAGGTAACTTTCACAACTTAATTTGCACCATTCTGAAATTAAGTTGGCTGTAAAAGAAGGAGTATAAATTGTGTAAAACATCGTGGTCCTTGCATTCGGAATCTTCCATGGGTCGCTATACTTATCTCTGTATGTCCCCACATATCCAAATTCCGCTGCGCACTTCCGTGATAACAAAGGAAAGATATATCGGTAGAATCTTGTGTGTTAACCACGAAGAAGTAGAACAATCCATCACCCCGAACAATTTGCGACACCCTCATAGCTTCTGGAATGTGAGGGTGTCGCAAACCTCTAACAGGCTTTATGTCACTTTCAATGTATTAAAAGTGGTTGTGCTTCGTAATTTTTCCCTATATTAACATCCTCCACGTCCATGCCTTAGAAGGTACTGTAGGAAAAGGGAATAAATAAATAAATAGTAAATATATAAAGGAAATTTACAACTATAAGGAGCAATAAAAGTGATTATGATGGAGACTTCAAGCCACAAGAGCTTGGTTCCGACGCAATAGAAATACCCCTAACTAATGTCAAACTCTAGATTACAAGCAGAAATTCGAAGATCCTGACCTGACAACATAAGAAAAGTGGTATGGAGTTTTAGGCAGACGCATGACACGTATGCACATTCCCGTCGGGTGTGATTTCCTTCGGCTAAGGGAAAATACTTAACTTAAGCCGAGTTTATGTGCCAAGCGCCTCAGGAAGGAAAGGGGAGATCGCTATAACCTTGAGAGTATTTTAAACTACGGGAGGCGGTTAGGCGGAGATGAGAGGAGGAGGCAATGGTGGCCATAGACATTTTCAGGAAGCCGTTACAGTACTTGCGAAAATGGCACATGGGGTATCTGTAGTTGCAGGCCGTAGTGAGGGAGACGCCCTCTCCGCTTTAGGGCGAGCTAGAGGTAGCAGACGCTAGGGGCCGTAGTAGCGCTGCTACTCTCGCAAGACCGCCCTCAGAAGCGTACCAGAATGGTGTTCGACCTGATTTGTTCGGCTGGTTGGGGTTGACGTCGTCCCGTTGGAGCAGTATTTTCACTTCCCCTTCGTGCCCCCTCAAGGCAGCCCAATGAAGTGGCGTTTTGCCAGAATTGTCCGGCTTGTCGGGATTGACCTCATCCCGTCCGAGCAGTATTTTGACCACTCTCTCATGGCCGTTTTGGGCAACCTCATGGAGTGGCGTATGGCCATTGCAATTTTGTTTGTCAGGGTTGACGCCGTCTTGCCCGAGTAGTATTTTCACCACTACCTCATACCCGCGGGCGGCAGCCTCATGGAGTGGCGTATAGCCATTCCAATCTGGTTTGTTAAGGTTGACGCCGTCTCGCCCAAGCAGTATTTTCACCACTCCCTCGTGCCCGCTACGAGCGGTTTCCCAGAGTGGCGTGATGTCCTCAACATTTGGTCTACCGGGGTTGACATCGTCACGTTCGAGTAGTATTTTCACCACCCCCTCACGCCCACTCGAAGCAGCCTAACTGAGTGGTGTTCCGCCAAATCTGCCCGGCTTTTCGGAGTTGACATCGTCCCGTCCGAGCAGTATTTCTACAACTCCCTCATGTCCATTCCAAGCCGCCAACGCGAGGGGTGTATTACCAATGCAATCTTCCTGGTTAATATCACGACCCTCCACTTCTACTAAACTAGCCACAATTTCAACGATCCCAAAGAAGGATGCACAGTGCAATCCACTAAATAGGGAAATATTATCGAAATTGGCATCGTGTTTGTACTCTATTTGTGCTTTTAACAGGATTTTAATGGATATGTGGTTGTTGAAGTCGTCAAATAGCTTATGAGAAAGTAGTTTTGCACGATGCGAAATCTCTCGTTTTGTGTGGATTCCCCAATATAGAGATCAATATTCGAGAAAGGGTGTGCTTTGGTGATCGGAATCGGGACAGGCCGAAAGAGCCTTGACCTGCTGAGAATTCAGATAACTTAAGCATATTTCTGCAATTGTTGAGTCGGCTGAACCGAAAAGCTCTGGACGAACTCGGAGGTACTCGTGAACCGTAGTGTGGATTAACTGGACCGTGGGAGCCTCCTTGTCTAGGTAATGAGTCCCTGATAACAGGCTAGTAATAACTTGATTGAAGGAACATTGTCGGGATCGAGGTTCGGCGACCCTATTTTGACCGCGAGAGCGTGGCGCAATTCATTGGCCTCCAAGGGACGCTCCGAGTGAGAGATCCACATCAAAGCAGCAATGCCGAGCCTTGCTTTCTCCCCACCCAATCCCTTTATCCTGTCCAACGGTGCACCATAGACATCCCCCAGCCCCAAACCATCGGTCATTCCACCCAGTTTTTGTCGTCTGCGACTGATGGTGGTTTCTTGCAGGATCGCATCGATATTTAGCGAGACGAGGAGGAATCTGGATATGTATCTGTTAGTGGACTACTCAAGGTAATCTCCCTAGTCCGATCACTTCACCTACATCTCAGATATATCTTGAGGGATTCTCTTCAAGATCTCAGTCTCTAGACCACTGTCTATGGCATCCGGGTTTGTGTCCTCGTCCACCTTTGTGTGGAGATATCTTATAATATCATTTCTCTTGGTGCTTATAGGTAGAGTCGTTACTTTGCCAGCCAGGCGCCTTCCGATCTCTGGTGGAATTTGTGGTCGTCCGGTCGCGAATACTCGAGTCCCAGGTGACTTTCCGAGAATTTGATTTAGCGAATCAAGAAGTTTGACTCGATTTCCCGGCACGCATTCATCTAGCGCGTCCATACATATGAACGTGGGATTTTTCGAGGAGGTAATCTGTAGCATCCTGATAATATCGGTAAGCTGCGGTCTCCGTCCACCAATCACCTTCTTCTGGTCTTCATATGCTTGCGCTATTTCCTCCGGCACCTTTTCCATTCCACTCACAACTTGCTTGAGCAGAGCGCCCAGCACATTTTCCGGCGACTGCTCCTTCTGAACTGCAAAGTAAAATTAAAAACATGCAACCGCCATATTTTGTCCTCTGGCCCGATCGCACAAGCTGTCTATCACTAATGAGTTGACATTGCAGCGTGTCAACACTTTCTCTTTTCTCTCCTTCCTGGGATTTTGCCCTTGTTACCTAATAAAAGTTTTTCCTACCCCCGGATATCCATAGTCAAACAGAACTGCGTTATCGGATTCACTTCCCTCACTGCCCACGCCGTACCAGCTTCTAAATTCCGGGGTTTGTAAAAGCCATTCCCCGACATCTTCGACTCGGCGGCCCCGGATGTCGTGATGCCGTATGCTGGGCTCTGGCGGTGATAGCCAGGCCAAGACTTGAGACTGCTCGTGGACAAGATTACGGTTGTTCCACACGTTACTTGTAAATAATATAGGAGTTGGCAGTATTGAAGGAGTTGGTATGAGCCATCTTTGGTGATCAGGAACTTGTTGAGGAAACGGGATTGAGTTGCTCGGCCGGAGCAATTTCGTTCGGAACACTGTCGGTGACCTGATTTTGACTGCCAAAGTATGGCATAATTCATCGCGGTTCAAGGGACGCTCCAAATGAGAGATCCACATCAAAGCAGCCATGCCGAGCCTCCCCTTCTCCCCACTTTGTCTTTTATTCGTTCTGACTTTGCACCGTAAGAATCTCTCAGTTCGAAGCCGGCAGTCATTGTGCCGGGCTTTTGCCGCCTGCGACTGATCGTGGTGTCTTACAGGATCGTATCGATATTCAGCGAGGGGCTTGACTGGTAGAGACTACCGGGGGTGTGACCAATAGTCCAATCCTCCTCCTCGTTGTCCTTCAAATCCAGGGTTTCCTCTACTTTCTTTGCCCTCTGTCTTTATCCTGGTTTCTTTTTACTTCTTGGATTAGCTTGGTATCACCTACCGTAAGAACTCGAATAATTGGACCCGGTTTCATGTCCTCCGAAATTTCCTTGTATGGAAATGGTGCAAAAAACACTGCGAAAACACAACCCCTTTCCCACCTCCGAGACAGAAAAAAAAACAAAAATTTCTTGACCTTACTGAGAGAGGAAAGCCCAACGACATGAGACCGGGTCCAATTATTCGAGTTCTTACGGTAAGCTAACTAATTCTTTTCGGTTTTCACGATACCGTTGATTCATACTTTAGATACCACTCTTGTTATATTTCTGGGGGTGGAGCTCTGTTTCTCATGTCTGTCCTCCTTTGCATGCCCATCTATTACTTACATTCCCTTGCCAAAAATTATTTTTTCTTTTCTTGTCGACTCATATCCACTGGAACCTGGTGTGTTACGCCACTTCCTGATCGCACCGCTCAATTCTCCAAAGGGCTCTTTTGACACAGGTTGCATAGGCTATAAAGCCTTTTTTTATTCCTACAAAAAAAACCAACATTTGCTAGATCTCTTGTTACCCCATGGGCCAATTGAATTGGTGTCTTAGGGTGGATTGTTCATCATTTTCATTTTTCCTTGTTTCACTGACATACCAGTTGTAATGTCTACTACAGCCACGTGAAGGTGGTAACGGGACAAGCGCGAAAAATTCCTCACTCTGCAACTCCGATCCAAATAGCAACAACCCACACAATATGCCGATTGATGAGAATACCGGAAAGTGGCACCAGGCTACGGAGACTGAGCGTATTGAAGTTATTGAAAAGCATGTTGAAGGCAAAAATTACCGCCAAATCGCTAGAGAAACCCAGATCTCAAAATCTGAGGCTAAGCGGATTGTGAAGTGATGGAAAGCTGATAAGACAATCAACCCTCTACCACGCCCTGGTGCAAAGCCTAAACTGGATGAGTGTGCAAAGCAGCGATTGCATAGTATAAATGAGCAGAATCCTCATGCTACACTTCAAGTCGCTGGATTCCGCGTCCCCGCTATGGAACTCCGCCTCTCTCCTTAAAGGCCTGGCCGGCTACGTCCTCTCCACTGCCACGGGGTTCCCCCCCGACATGCCCCCCTACGTTGTCCCGCCACCACCGGTGGTCCCATCTGTCACCCCACCGGCGCCGCCCCACAGGGGACTGCGACCGAAGCTATTCTCTTCCAGCAACCTCCTAGAGGGGATCACGGACACCAGAGCCAGGGCTTTGATGATATGCAATGCCCCTTTACTTCCTTAGTTTTTTAGTGTTTTTATTTACATGAAAGCGTTATGATTTTTTCCTTGTTAGCTGTTAGGTTAGGATTGTGTCAGCAGTATACTTGTTTTTGTTACCTTGATCAGATGCGTATGTGTTCGACGCGTTGGAGGATTAGTTTTGTTTTTTAGGTTTTTGTTTGTTTGTTTTTGTTGCGTGTTTGTGGGTTTTGTTTTGGCCATATCTGATGATGCATGCTATTTCTTGTACCTTAAAACAACGAATATATGATATAAAAAAAAAAAAAAAAAAAAAAATCATGCTACACTTCAAGACATTACGGCTGATCAGAACCTAGAGGTGTCCGAACGTACTGTGGGGGCAGCACTTCGGTCTCTGGACTTTTATATTCATATTGCACCGAAAAAACCATTTTTCAAATCATGCACGCAAGCGTGAATGATTGCAATGGGCACGAGAAAGATGACATTGGAACAACTTTGTGTGGAGAAAAAAGATCTTTACCGATGAGATGAAGCTCACGATTGGGCAAGGAGGAGGGCGTTCTCAGGTCAGACGGCCACCTGGACCAGCTCTTGAAGATCACAATCTTGAGCCCTCTTTTCCTGATAATAAGACGACAGTCATGTTTGCTGCTGGTTTTGATATGGCTTTCATACCACACTGATTCCTATCCGCTAGCGGACCGCAAATGAGAAGGAGAGTACAAGAGATCGATTAGGGATGAATTCAGTACAGTATTGTCAAGAGATTTACACACCCTACTTTCTCCCTTTGTATGAGCTTTTAGGGGGGGCTGACAATGAAATTGAGATGGTGGAGGACAATTCCCATGTACATAATTCTTACTATTCAAGGAGATATCGGATACTGCAGGGGGTTGTTCGAATACCATGGGCCTCTTGGTCACCAGACATGAATTCGATAGAGAATGTTTGGTCTTTCTTTGGGCGAAGGTTCCGAGAAGCTTGTAGGGTCACAAGGAGACATCCATACAATAGAAATGATATCATTGAGCTGGCGCAGGCTGTTTGGGAAGCAATGCCATGGAGGAGAGTGTATCGTTTCATTGATAGTATGCCAAGAAGGATTACCACCCTCATTCGGAGACATGGGGGGCATACTCAGTGGTAAATGGGACTTGAGGGCAAACAGTTTCTTATTATTGTTTTCTTTATTTTTCACTTTTATTGTTAATCGGGAAATGGGTTTTGTTTAATGATTTTGTGATTTCGTTGAGGCCTGCCAAGCCTCGTGTCCCGTTACCACCTTCACGCTGCTGTAAGTAGGACCCGTCTTCGATTTCCTCTGTCAAAAATCGCATAGAGTAGATCAACATGTGATATGCAATTCGTGGGAAAGGATTCTCATTATTTTACCTGTATGATGGTTTCTATTCTACTTCCTAGTGGGGGGAGTTCAATAAAAGGAAGAAAAAAGAAAAAGCTGTTCATGGTGTAGACGGTGTGCTGTAATAAAACATGACTTGATAGACATGACGGGATCTCAGTAAGACCGCTAACCAGGTCCGCGAATGCAGATTCGCCTATTAACACTAATCTAATTGATAACCACAAACCAAGTAGATTTATAGCCGATACTCCCGACCTCCCCTTTCTTAATTCCCCTCCTCACCACTCCTCGAGGCACCTCTCAGTTCCGAAAGAATTGACGATTTAGCCATCGCGGCGATCCGGGCCTCCTTGAGCTCTACCTCCCTTATCCTTTGGACATCAGTCTGTTCCTCGCAGACCTAGTACTCCTCGAACTTTTGGTCAAGCATTATCTGCTGGTGGCCTCTCTCCTTCTTCTTTTGCTTGTCGTCATATATCTTTTGAAACACGGTTATGATCGCCATCCCAATTGCGGAGGTCAGGGGGACAGCACGCCTCAGGAGTTTACCCAGTGTTCTCAACGGGCAGTCGGTCCGTCCTGGGCTAGGACCAGGATGGACGACATTGTGTCGCCCGTCTGTCCCCCGCTGTCCCCTGGTGTCTTCTGCTGTTTTCTGCTGTTTTCCATTGTTTTCCGCCGTCCCCCGCGTCTCCCGCCCTCTTCTACCACCCCCGGCCGTCTTACGAAGGCACCTGACGTCCCATACCTGAAATTGTCTCACATTGTGGGGCTCGTCGTCCTTCATAATGACGGCCGTCCTGCGAGTTCAGACGAGGACGGACTACATTGTGCCGTCCCTTCCAGTCCCGGGCTCTCGGCAGTCCATCCTCCGTCCCCTATAGGGCCCATTGACTATTGAGAGCGCTGAGTTTACCTAAGCAAGGTATTAGTGCCTATCTAACATCCAAATGAACTATGAAAAACTACAGATTCGAAGCATTGTCCGAAAAGGGAGGCAGTGAGCTCGGTGACCAGGGGGTTCGGATAAGCAGGGGGTTCGGATGAATGACGGAGGTCCGGATTAATGATGAGGTTCGGATAGATAGATGATGGACATGGAGATTTGGATGAGTGATGGATTTTTGGGTGAATGATAGAGGTTTACTGGAAACGAGGCACACAAGCTGGCTTTATAATTACGAGTTCTTCATATGGTATACAATTCACAGGACATGAGTAGAAGCAAGCATCAGTAAACAGAATCTTTTATTAACAGACTACACTAACCACAATTTGACAGCAAAAAACAAGTAGTTCAGACCGATAAAATAAAAGGGAAAAAGCATGACGGCCCCAGAAGAGGCAACTCCAATGTGCTAGTTTATAGTTCGTTTATTTGAGTTTTACGGTAATGTTATAGCATGTATCTTATCATATCTCATTTAAGATTTCAAGCAGGGATTTGACTCGACTATGAGATATAAGAAGAATCTATAGCTGTTCACAAAGTCTACCCCCAACATTTTATATACTCGAGGGATTATTAAAAATTGGAAAAGATAACCCTTGTCTCATCGGAGGTTTGTATGGGATCGGCAGAAATAGTTTGCCGGTTTTTACCGACCACCCTGAGTATTGCGATAATTGGTTTGTGATAGAGTGTGTATCATTTCTGGCTGTGATATGTAGTTGCTGGTTGGTCTTCTGTTGGACTCTGGGGGAGGGGACTTTTCTTTGATATATTATTCCCTCCCGTTCCCAGTACCCAAACTAGGAGCTACAATTTAATTGAGCGACGTGACCCTCTCAGTACATCTCGAATGGGAATCTTGAATATTTCAGTTAGGCAGACTTGCAAAGCAATTGAGACACACTCAGTGTACGAGTGGAAACAAGACCAACCGTCAAGAAGTTGCTTGTTGGGTTTTCAATTTAAGGTAGGATTATTGGGCATGTACTGTAACATCACATGGGATTGTTCTAATAACATAGTGGCATTCAAATTAAGTTATAGTGCTGATCAACTAGGAAAAATGCCAAAATCCGAAGCAGAACCTAGTTTGCGCACCACTATTGGGGTTTTAAGTATACCATTATATAATTGGCGACCTATGTCCTGTGAATTGATTAGACCAGATGATAAGTGTCCAAAATTGCCTCTCTCAGATACCATAAGAACTAGAAAAATTGGTCTTTGCACTAAGGCGTCCAAAATTGCCTCTCTTGGATAGGAGTGGGCGTAGAGTGAAAACTAACCCCTTGGCCCGCGCTTAAGACGAAAATACAAAATCTGCCAGACCTAACAAGGAAAAGCAACTCCAACCTCCTACACCCTTCATGGGTTTAGGGCATACTGTAGAGATTGGTTGTGGGAACAGTCATGCTCAAAGCTGACTGGCATATCCAGTAATTGTGTACTGTGTGGCCCACTGTGGGTGCTAAAACAAATCTGTATTTAGTTTAAGTGCGTTCTGTTTCCCCTTATTAGGTTAGACACCACAACTAGCTAGTCTACAAGCAAATAGTTTTTCTATTGCCAACCAGTTAAAACAACCTCACAATAGCTACACAAACATGCTATACCCGATGGCTAAGGCCCTGGTTGGCTCACCAACTTTCATAAGGTAACACCTTACAAACTGCAGTTTGTAAGATTTCCCAAACTGTGTTTGGAATCGTATAGCAAGCTATACCTGATAAGGTATGGTTTGGCAAACCCCAGAAGTAACTTTTATAAAGTAAACACAATAAATACATGTTAATTTGGGCTAAACACTAAACAGGAGTGGAGAAAATAATATTAATGTGGTATTGAATGAATATTTTAAAGGAAAAACTAAGGTACTTACTAGTCACTGATATGTTTTCAAAACCAGCTTATACTCTATACTACACTCCTTTCTGACTACAGTTTATGGGGTTTCCAAACTTAACCATTCAAATAAGGTGTAGGAAAACACAGGTAACCTTACAAAGAGCAATTTGTAAGGTATTACCTTATAAAGGTTTGGGTGCCAAACAGAGCCTAAGTGAGTTCAGCTTGGATAAAAGAATCTCTTTGACTAAAAAATTAGGGACTGATATATGAAATTCACAAACAGCTTAATGGCTGGAAATAGGTTTCGCAGTCTTGGGGTCCACCAATTGAGGTTCCTTGCAACCTCTTAGCAAGTGTTACATCAGAGTCTTATAAACCCAATCAAATTCATCTCTGCTACCAATCACCAATTTATGCATTTCATTTGTCCTTTTGCAAGTGCCGATAGCAATCCAGATCCTCCACTTTCTAACTACAGCAGTCAAGTCACCAAAAAGGAGGATGAACAATCAAATACCCCGGATATCATATCTGACATTCTAGTATTAAATGAAATAATCTCAAATATTACATGCAAAATACACAAATGTGAGATCTCTGATAACATAGTGATAAAGTATTTACTTAAAGTGAGTAGGACACAGGTCGGTATAATCCGCCATATTACTCGGGAAAACCTCTTTAAGGGAAACAGATAGATAATTTCATTAGAGATCGACCACCTAACAGGCCGTTACTAGATAATTTTCCTCCTTGATAGTAGTTTACCAACCACTATTTACTCTTAAGAAGTCACTAAGTCAATACAAGGAAGGAAGTCTGAAATACTAAAAAAATGTAGGAAGGCAAAGTTCTTTCTTACAGGGGGAAAACAGACTGGACTCTCACAAAAATTGATAGATGGAACACTCCAGCGGAGCTAGCACCTAAAAGGTACTTGTCTTATAATGTAAAAACCTTGGGAACTAACTTTTGCCACTTATATACAGTCAGTCGTCAGAAGTGTTCGTGAAATGCTTACTAAGCAACCACGCCAAATAAAAAAAAAAAAAAGATGCCGGCTCACAAACTTGAGAATTGTAACATGTGTACATGTTCCGGCAGCATTACACAGGCGGCAACGATGGATTTCCTATGTTTAGTTTAGTATGATTTACGTTTGGTTTTATTTCACCTCCGGTATTGATTAAAATACCGGCAGATTGCCACATGTTGAGTTTCTTTGGTTGGAACTTATCTGTTTGAATTCCGGTAAGGAATGGTCATGTATACTGGCGGTAGGCAGCAGGCTTTGTAGCGGAGAGCTATGAGTCTTTGAGACTCCGGCAGGACTACAGGATTCCAGTGGACTGTACACTCACCGGTAATGATCGTAGTTGCGGGATAACTGATTACTGAAGGATGGGAACAACTTATGTATTTAAGAACCGTCTCCTGGCTAGCAGGAGACAGGGCAGACTTCAGCAAGACGCCTAGATTAAGAATATACTTGGTTGAACGGCGATCCTTTGTTCCCTACGCTCTCTACCTGATACTCTTCTCCCTTCGCCTCTCCCGAAGCCTCCCTTGAGCCCAGTGACAGCAGGACTACCGCCATTCTCATTGTATTTAGTCAAAACAGGAGTAAACCTGTTACCAGAATGATAGCCGATCACCACAACCATAAAATCCTGAATAATTGGACTTTAAATTTACACTATATCATTAGACTTTCCTCTCTTTATGGTCTAGAATTTTTCAATTTTTTTCCTGCCTCTGTCCCAATGTAGAGTATGTTTTTAGACATGGCTTCTCATACAAAGATTCTGGTCACTTTCAAACTAGTAAATAGAATCATAAATAATTTATACAGTTTTAACTCATTACCTTTCAGCTTCTAGAAGGTTAAATGCAGGGTAACTTTCCTGCTGATAGAAAGATTTAAAGTGTTTTCAATAGCATAGTATTGGGAAATCTCCAGTTTAGAGTTTTGATTTTTCACTAAATTTCATGTAAAACCTGGTATCAGACAAAACCTTTTGACCTAGTGCTGTAAATTGGAAAAGAAATGGAAAAAATTTAAAAACAGTTCTTGACTATACTAAGGAACTTCCAATGCCAGTGATATAGCATAAATTTAGAGTCTAATTATTCAGGATTTTATGGTTGCGGTGATTGGCTATTATATTGAAGTTTGTGCCAGCATTTCTTTGGCGAGGTTGCTTGATAAGTATTTCACGAACACTTCTGACGACTGACTGTAAGATATACAAAGCCAAGGACTATCGTAACAGTAAAGTCCAATTATGCTTTAGTGGAGACTGGGTTTGCAGGAAAAAAACAACCATAGTTTGAAGTTACTAGTAGAGAATATCTTCTAGGTAAGCCCACTCAGGTAGAACTGTTGGATGGAGGTTTGTTTTGTTTTGTTTTGTATCTTCTTATTAATCAGGAGACTGGTTGGGTGGAGAGTTGGTTTGATTTCTTTATTGTATCTCCTAGGTGATCAGGTAGACCAGTGCAATCATTGGTTGGTTTGATTACTTTGTTATACAACATGGGTGAGTGAGTAGAATAGAGGGATTATGAGATTGTTTGATTTCAGTTTTGTGTCAGTTGGAAAGCTGTCAAGCCTGCGAAGCGGGATCTAAATGAGAAATCCACATCAAAACATTTGTACAATGTTAATATTCTCCCCATGCTCACAATGGTTCCTCTTTAACTATCACCACTTTCTCAATATTGATGCTTACCAGGACATTTATTTGATTTCTTTTGTTAACAATCCAGTCTGTTGAACATATATAGGTAATCCAAATTGCTGATAATAGTACTGATTACTCAACTAGTATCATATATTATATTCTACATTATAGAAGGAGAAGTAGAATAAAGGGAGATGAGAAACAAAGGAAAGTTTGAGTTGTATAAAATTTGAGGAAAGTCAAATGCGACTTAAAGCCATAATGGGATTACACAAGTGGAAACAACACTAACTATCAAGAAGTTGCTTGTAGAGTTTGCAATTTAAGATAAGGAAATTTAGCGGGATAATGGCTGTTGACTGGGATGTAGCTCACAATGGTAACCAATGGATTACCAAAAGTATATTTGATTATCTGCATAAATAGGAATGATACAATATTGAAATTTGGTTAGATAGTATGTTAAAATATGGAGAATCAGAAACATGTGGGTTTCTTTGATAATCAAAAGCGATTCTTCTTGAGTACTAAGTTTGTTTCAAGCTAGTTGAATTAGACTGCCTAGCCTCTTAGGTAAGATAGTGGATAAGAAAATTGAAAACCCCTACAAAAAATCCTGTTTAAGTAAACAAGAAGATCTTATAGGTCTTGTATTTGATGTATAAATTGCATTGACATTTATTGATAGCAATTTTGAATTGAAGTATGACTATATCAAAGAGTATAGCTGAAGATAGTTGGTATAAAGCGAACTAAACGATAATGACTTATAGGAATTATATTATGTTTGAATACTTTGCAATATACTTTAGACAACCGTCCCACAGGATGTTACCAGAATACAATAAAATAAAGATACTAGTTCTTATACCCAAGTGTGGTATATAAACAAGACTAAGTACTAGTGTCTTAGACTAAGTAATTGTAACAAATTTCTTACTATATTGTAACTAATAAGGTAGTACCTAATAGAAGGCATTTGGTGAACCTTAACTGAATACTAAAGATTTTCTAAATGAACTCAAGAAGTTACTGTTTAAACACGTATATTGGAAAGACTGTATGTCAAAGTCTGGCTTTTCTAAGTTCAGAGAATAGTAGGTCTTAAATACACTTGTTACGCAATCTCGTGCATTTGCCTACAATAACAAAACTTCTCTGAAAGTGGAAGCTATAAAACTCTCTAGGTATCAAATATAAATCATGCTGAGTATCAATTGATACTCAAAACCAAACATAAAGCAAGATGAGTATCAAACGATGCTATAAATCAAATATAAAACATAGTGAGTATCAAACAATACTATTAAACAAAACATAAAATATAGTAAGTGTCAAATGATACTTGAAACCAAATATGAAATCTAGTGAGTATCAAACGATACTTGAAAACAAATATAATACTTAGTAAATCTCAAATGAGACTCAAAATCAAACATAATACATATTCAGTATCAACCGATACTGGAAACCAATGTAACTCAGATACCTGTACTTGTAACACTTGATTAAGGATATCAAAGACTCTATATAAAGTTTCATGGGAGTTGGACCTCTCTGGCAATTTTTTTCTCTATGTAATTTAGAGAGAAATAATTCTGTCAGGTATCAACCATGCATGCTACTCAAGTAGAATAAGTTCAAAACTTTGGTTTTGTGGCATTTCTATATAATTAAAGCTATTGAATAAGTTTTAGGTGATTTGAGCATTGGGTTTTAAAGATTTCATACTTGAACTCTGAAATGCTAGACATTTAGTGCAAAATACAGTATCGTCGAAGTTGAAGCTTCAAATGTCTAAAACCCAATGCCCAAATCACCTAAAACTTATTCAATAGCTTTAATTATATGGGAATGCCACAAAACCCAAGTTTTGAACTTATCCGACCTGTGTAGCCTGCATGGTTGAGACCTGAGAGAAGGATTTCTCTCTAAATTACATAGAAAATAAAATTTGCAAGACAAGTCTGACTCCCTTAAAAGTTCATATAGTGTCTTGGATAACATTTATGAAATGTATAACAAAGTATTGGAACATAATATAACTGTTATAAGTTGTTATCATATAATCTAGTTTATAAGATACATATTTAGTTATACTCTTTTTGTAACAGAATCAGTAATTATTGCTATTATTCCTGGCACTGACGTTAGATATTGCATACTTGGGATTCTATTAGTAGCGCATAGTTCTAGCCTTGTACTTTCCTTATTGTCATGGCTTTTTTATAGGGCATTACCTTCTCATTCCCTATACCCAATTAGGATACTCTACGCTTTCAATTATGTACTACTAGTTTAGTACATCAGTAGCAATCTGTCACAAATCTGACTAAGCAAGGAATATGGTTTCACATGACGCATGGTTATGCGCCATAGGTTTGTGATTTGTTTCACATGACTTGGACTTGCGATATTATCGTTATAATGTTATTGGGTGATGTTTTTCACATGACTATGATTGTGGTAATATGATTTCTGAACTTTCGCACATGACTCACATTACCAGTCATGGGTTTCAATCATGTGACGCAAGTTGCGCACAGGACTTGTTATTTGAATTATGATAGGTTTAGGTATGTTGCACAGTTGACTTGATGGAAGTCAGCTGATGGATTTCACACATGACTCGCTATGAGTCATGAGGTCGTGTGACTCAAGGGTATGAGTCACCAGGGTTAGGGTTGTGGGAGGAACGCCTATATAAAGGGGCCGGGACCGTCGAGTAGTTAGACACGAACCATCTCATCTACACCTCCGGCGATTGAAATCTCAACACCATGGGAAATCATCGTCAACTATCCTCCCCCCTCTCCCCTCTTCTGATGGCCTAGTTGCCTAGGAGGGTGACGCTACATCCCCCCTCTCCTCTCTGTTCCCCTCCTGATGGCATTGCTCTCGGGCAGTCTTTGTCTATGGGGTTCACGGTCGCTCTCTCCTCCGTTCCCCGCACTCGCTTCGCTGTCCTCGCTTAGTGTTTGCACACGGTCGGCAACCCCTTTCTCGTCAATGGCCTTCTGCAGTTTCGGGCTATCGGTGAAGTAGTGGCCCCGGTGGCTCTGCTCCCTGGTATTGCACTATCCCCTGGGAACTCTGTTTGGTACGGTCGGCATCGTCGAAAAACTGTGATCTCGCTTCGGTCGGTCGGTCTCGCACTTCTTGATTGGGTCTACGCCTCCGCACTCCTCTCACCCGGCCCCAGGCCGCCTCTCCGCTCCCGGTTTCGTCCAGTTGCTCTGTTACAGCTACACTCCGCTCCTTGGCTGGTACCCCGACTACCAGGTGGCCCCTCTCGCCCCCCATTGGACTTTCATCCCTTGGGGTATCCTTTTCCGTTGGGCTCTGCCCTTCTCCTCCTCCGGGTCCCTGTCCCTTCTGATCTTCCTTCCTTGGGATCTCTCGCGTCGTGTGCGCGGCAGTGAAACTGGTCGCTCGTACGGGGTTCATACCTACCGCCTCTGCCCCTTGGGGTATGCAACTCTCCGGGTCCGGTCTTCCGGTGGGTCCTTAGAGTTTTCTCCCTACGCCACACGTCTCCGCCAGGCCGGCCTCGTCGTATGGATCTCCCGCTGAGTGTCCTTCAGCCCCTGTGCCGGTCTATAAGGCCCGGGTACGTCTACCCCTTGTGTGAACCAGGTCCGGTGGTATATCCTACGCTTTGGTATTGGGGGTCACTTTCTAGCTG
>QOVD01009848.1:0-64058 GCA_003521225.1 Tuber microsphaerosporum
GGTTAGGTCCAATATGGTGAGCATGCCGAGCAGCTCCTAGAATTCCAACACTCTTCGGCACCATATATAGTCACTACCCGGGGCAGTGTTCCAAATGGTCTAGGGCCCCACAGGGACGGCGGCGATAATGCCAAGAAGACAGGACGGGGCGGGGCCACTAGACGCGGTCCTGTGTAGGACAAACTCCGTGGGGGGCTGCCGGGCTTGGCTAGGACTGCCGGGCCCGACATGCTCTGCCTTTTGTGAATTGGCTATGAGGAAACGAGTGCTATTTCGATTAATTAGAGAGACAAGATAAAGAGTGAAGACTTGAACGAGTAAGAAACTGATGATCGAATAAAAGAAGATGAAAAAAGTCCTGCTTTTACCCCATGCGAAACTAGTGACAAGAAAACGACTAAAAACTTTTTCCTCCACATGATACAAGCTACTGCTAGCGAGTAACAAGAGTGCTGGTGAGACGAATGAAACAAGAACTAATGCAGTGTAAAGGAGAAACGCTACATGAATCAAATTAATCCCTGTTCCCATCTGCCCAGTTTCGCTATGCATCCGGTGGTGGCTGTATGTAGCTGGATGTGCGACCCTGCTTTACCACAAGGAGACCTCGCTACTTTAGCAGTACCCCCTTTTCTTCTGCCACCATGGACATCATCAACCAACCTTTCTCGGACGTTCATCTCCTTCTACAATCAAAGCAATAAGAGTGGGAGATGTCTCAATATACCGGCAATGACAGCACAAACTTCTCTAATAATACGAACTCTTTTAATGTGTGGAATAGCTATACCGTTGCCGATGATCGGTCTCAGCTCCAAACCTGGTTATCCCCCCTGGAGCCCAGCTTACGACATTGCGACATCCAAGAGCGTCGTGTAAATGATATTGGGGAATGGCTCATACATACTGAGGAATTCAGAAGATGGTGCGGATTTTTTGGGGAAGGTGAGAGCGATAAGGCAGTTCTATTTTGCTATGGAGATCCGGGGGCCGGCAAGACATTTATCAGGTAACAAAGATTATTCGCCGGGGAGAGAAGAAAGAAAGCTTGTGCTAACAGCTACGATGACAGTTCGCTGGTAGTGGACAGGCTGTGCGATCAGACCAGAGGACAGAACACCGCCGTTTCCTGCTTTTACTTTGACTTCGCGGCACGGAAGGAGCAGACTGCGACCAGGATGTTGGGCTCTTTGCTGAAGCAAATTGTTAACGGGATGGAAAGGATTCCGGAGGAAATATTGCGGGTCTTGGAAGAGCGGAAAAGGAAAATTGGCGGGTGCAGACCGCAACTCGACGATCTCGTGAAAATGATACAGACAATCGCGTCCTCACGGCCAACATTTATATGTATTGACGCCCTGGACGAATGCGCCGCAATAGAACGATTCAGGCTCCTTGATTCGCTTAAAGAAATTCTAGAGCAGTCTCCGGGAACCCGAATATTCGTGACTGGAAGGCCCCACATCCGGGCTGAGATTGAAAACTGTCTTACGGGACGAGTGGCAAGTGTATCTGTAAGTCCTACTAGAGGCGATATCACGAGATACCTTTGTGCTAGGCTAGGCCACGACGAAACACCGGATGCCATGGATGAGAGTCTTAAGGTGGACATTCTGGAGAAGATTCCCGAAAATATATCGGAAATGTATGTAGGAGCAATGATGCTTCGAATCACGTTCCACATTATCCGCTAATAGATATGTTTAGATTTCTACTCGTTTCCTTAAATATCGAGGCAATCTTGCAAGAATCGACAATATATCGGAGACGAGAAAGGCTCAGCCAAATAACGGGTGGATTGGGATTGGGAGATGCTTACGGAGCGACGATCGAACGGATAAAAGCGCAAGGCGGTGGTAAATCGAGACTCGGGATTGCGGCTTTGATGTGGATTAGTCATGCGGAACGGCCGCTGAGTGTGGATGAGCTATGCTACGCCCTCGCAGTTGAGCTCGGGTCCAGCGATTTCAATACCAACAATATCCCTTCGATCTCGACATTAGTGAGTTGCTGTCAAGGGCTTATTACTGTAGATAAGGAGGCATCAACTGTGCGACTGATTCATTTTACTCTCCAAGAATACCTTTCCTCCCTCGCCAATATTTTCAGCAGACCTCACTCTACAATGGCAGAGATATGCTTGACCTATCTGAATTCCGAGCAGGTCGATTCTATTCGGGGTGATCTCTTTCTCGACATCCCTGACACCCCCTTCCTCAAATATTGTTCCGTATACTGGGGAGTCCATGCGAAAAGGGAACTCTCGGAATGCGCCAGGTCACTTGCTCTGGAGCTGTTTAGGGAATATCATAACCACATATCGAGAGAATTGCTTTTCTTAGAAATTTTTGGTGTGCATTTTGAGGGCTTTGATACGGGTTCCCCGTTCAGTGGACTACACTGCGCATCGTTTTTTGGAATTGGCGACCTTGTAGCTGTTTTGATGGAGATGGAATGCCATGATACCAATGAAGGAGGTTATTTGGGGTATACACCACTTGCATGGGCAGCTTCGAATGGACATGAGGAAGCGGTGAAAATACTACTAGGGTGGGAAAAGGTCAATCCCGACAAGCCTACTGATTGGGGCCAAACACCTCTCTCGCTTGCCGCTGAGAATGGATGCGAGGGGGTGGTGAAAATACTACTCGAGCATGAAGAGGTCAACCCCGACAAGCCAGATAATTTCGGCCAGACACCGCTCTCGGAAGCCGCTTGTGGAGGGCATGAGGGAGTAGTGAAAATACTACTGGCACAGGAGGTCAATCCTCACAAGCCAGATGATAAAGGTAGAACACCCCTCACGCATGCGGCCCAGAGAGGACATAAGGACGTAGTAAAAATACTACTTGCTTATGAAGAGGTCGATCCCGACGAGCCAGGCCCATGGGGCGCAAGCCTGCTCTGGCATGCGGCTGCGAGTGGAGATGAGGAAGCGACAAAAATACTACTTGGGTGTGAAGAGGCCAACCTCGATAAGCCAGATCATGACGGCAGAACACTGCTTTCCCATGCCGCTTCGAAGGGGCGTGAGGAAGTGGTGAAAATACTACTCGGTCGTGAAGAGGTCAATCCTGGCAAGCCAGATAATGACGGCATAACACCCCTCTCATATGCCGCTTGGGGCGGGCACGAGGGAGTGGTGAAAATACTACTCGGCCGTGAAGAGGTCAATCCCGACAAGCCAGATAATGACGGAATAACGCCCCTCTCACGTGCCGCTTGGGGCGGGCACGAGGGAGTGGTGAATATACTCCTCGCGTGGAAAGAGGTCGATCCCGACAAGCCAACTAATTGGGGCAAAACGCCGCTCTCGTATGCTGCTCAGTATGGACATGAGGGGGTGGTGAAAATACTACTCGCACGGAAAGAAGTCAATCCCGAGGAGCCAACTAGTTGGGGCCAAACGCCGTTCTCGTATGCTGCTCAGTATGGACATGAGGGGGTGGTGAAAATACTACTCGCGCGGAAAGAGGTCACACCCGACAAACCAGATATTTGGGGCCAGACACCGCTCATGTACGCAGCTCAGCATAGCCGTAAGAAAGTGATAGCACTACTCCAGCCTCACGACAAAACGGTAACCCCAAGCACGGCTTGAGGACTAAGAGACACTACCTTGTGAAAATCGCCCTAATTCCTTCCATTTCGTGGCCTGTTGTTTATGGATGTTGTCTTTGGACATTATCCTTTGTAAGAGTAGGAATTGCCATAAGATGGGAATACACATATATGTATTCACCTCCGCCTGAAACTCCCTGCCTAACTTAGTCGAGTGGGAACTCGTGGGTTCCTGTTTATGGAGTACAGTAGAGTCTGGTTGGTGGGTGAAATAGTTCTATTATTGCGAGAATGTTTTGTTAATAGCTTGCGATGTCCATCCTACTTTATTTGGTTTTCATCTAGCTGTAGGTTCTTCCCCGTGCATTTTTTTCCTTCTTTTTTTTCTCTTCTTTTTTTCCTTTGTCTCTCCCTTCCTCCTACCCTCTTCCCAGAATTATAAATAAAATATATATAGAGTTTTCGTTTTAGATAGATAAGCGGTGTACAATAGCCCCAGGGCTCTTGAGGGGATTGCAAACAACTGTATAGGACCGTACCTAAATGATAAGTTATGGCTTATTGAATAGTCCCGTATTGTAGTTGACAGGTACCTACTAGCTACCCCCGCTATAGCTAGGAGTATTGAGGGCATGGGGACCGAGCAGACAGGATTTCATGTGGCTTAATGGTCTCGCTTGTCATGCAATCAATTTGGTAGGATGAAACATAGCAGTAGAGAAGCAACCAAGAAGATACACGGAAGGGTGAATTCAGAGAGAACTATTCTCTCGGATGGAAGCTGGGTTAATGCTACCGACTAACTTACCTACCACCATAACAACAGGCGCCGCGAGATCGGCGGGGGAAGAAGGTGGAGGGGCTGTTTGTCGGGGGCTACCAAACAACAGTAGATCTTTTTACCGATCACGATACTCGAGCCAGAACGTGTGAAAGCGCGTTGCCAGCGCGTTCAATTCTAGCACCAGGGATTGTCGAAAACCACCCATAACAACCGGAATGCCCCTATCTAGGCTGAAAATAGAGGGCCAAAGAGCCCACAGCATCGTACAGTTCCATCTGCAGGTAAATTGGAGCCGGGAAGTACCAACATGGTGAATGGTGGTTTTCATCTGTGCGGTGTAGTGTCGTTTGAGTTGGAATTAGTGCTGGGTGATACAATGCCAGTACCGAATTCCGCAACAAAGCGAGCCTGCTGTCAAACGAGAATACCCGTACAAATAATCGTAGTCCTATAAAAGAATTCTATGGGGGTTCTCCCTTCACCGTGTTCTCCCCTCGCCGTGGGTTACTGTAGACTGCGGTTCGATTTCTGGCCAGCGAGCAGATGATTAATGTATTGTTATCTTTCACTATAGAGCGCGGGGGAAGCGAAAACAGTAGACATGCTACTCACGTCCCTCCTCACTCCTCTTTGTCTCGCTGTCAATTTGATCGCACAAATTATACGAGTTAGGAAGCCACAGGCAAAACCTATCCTGTGATTTGGCAGGTATTCCGCGACTACAAGACTCCCGGTTATAGCCGTGTTAGCGCAGCTGAACGGCCAACACCCCAACTGCACGCCTTGCGAGGTTGGCAGCAAATAAGATCTCAGGATTGGTTTGCCTAAAGTCTACACAGAAATAACAGGACTCTTTTCCGCTGGTTAGGAGAATGTGTCAAAGAGGAGCAAGTAGGACTCTTCCAACTCCCATACTTCATGTTGAGGGAAAAGGGACAAAAGAGCCCACAAAGCAGCACACCCCCACCCGTTAGCGAACTAGGAGGGGTTGAAGTGAGATGCTGAAGTTTCTTGTTCTTATTTTCTGTTCTCTTTAGATATAGTAATACTAAGACATTACTATCGTATTAGGTAGGTTGGAGCTAGTGCGGGACAGTGATACGACAGACCGCGGGGTGAACTAAGTTAGATGCCTCGCCATTATCCGTCTAGGCTAAATTGAGGGCCCGGCATTAAAGTTGTGCTCTAACGAGAAATGTTCGTACCGAGTGATATTTCATGAGCGCTCTTACATGGCTCATGGCAGGGTCGGGTTAGCGCTGGGCTCTTTGTTGGATTGCTTATAGGGAATGCGGTTATGTGGTTCTGCGGGTATACAGATACGCGACTATATGGTTACGTATCTAGGGAAATACAGTTATAAGGCTGTGGTTTGATAGTGTGCGGTAACTAGGTGCTTAGTACTAGTAGTAGATTGTTATTTCAGCATTTTACGCCGCTAGGTATGGGATATTAGTTTTCGGTTCCGTTGATACTCATTATCATCGGGCATTAGATATCGAGTATTTTGTTCCATGATTCTTTCATACTCGATGCCAGTAAGGATACGGGAGCCAGCACAGGGCGTACACTTTAGGGACAACGGAGGGTTATGAGATATGAGGATGTTTCTAAATCGCTCGAGATCGTTAGGGATCAAGATTTGACAGCCTCCCGTGTTTCTTTAGAGTTCGTCGAGTTTGGGAGTCATTCGGTGTTGTTGGTTACGCAGGGGGAAATATCTCCTTGATTGTCCTTAGCTAGCAGATAGACAGAGCAGCTAGCCAGCCATTGTTCTTCCACGTTCTGCTGCGCTTAGAGCTTATTGTAATCGGACTTTTGTCTCTCCATTCTTTCGTGCTTTTTTTTAGGCCACAACACTCCCGCCCTCCAAGGTCGGAGATTTTTATAGGGCTCACTGATAGGGACCCCGGCTTTGGCGGATTTACCTTTCCCGGGACTATAGCCGGAGAGGGAGGCTGACATCAGCATAGCGATTTAGAGCCTGTTTGGATACAACGGTTCCGTTCCGTTCCCCCATATATACAAAAGGCCCTTTTCCTTCCGTTTCAAAACTGAAAGGCCACCCTTTTTGCAGTAGAAACAGTCGCTGAACCGAACGGAACCGTTGTATCTAAACAGGCGCTTATTATGCTGCGGTGGGAAACTCTTGTCTCTTGCGATGTGTTCTGGAAAACGGAACCCACAAATACCTATATTGAAAACCTATTACCAGGAGAAAGGGTTTTCCGATTTTCAGAAGTGCCAGGCGGCTATGTTATGCTGCTTTGGGTAAGCTACCACGTTAGTTCTGCGGGTTTTTGTTGAATTGACATGGCTATGAGGCTACGGGGCATATGAGTGCAAGAAGTGGGCGGGGATTAGACGTACACACCCGTTTAAAAGTCTTCGTAACCGCACTGGTCAATTCATGCAGTTAGGGCTGGAGCAGCATGTTAGTGCCACAACTATTATACATAAATGGGCCAGTGTAGTTACGAAGACTTTCAAAACGAGAGTATACGGTGATTAATACCTATTCTCGCGTCCTGTGCTAGTAGACGTGAGATATGGATCTTGGTTTTGTCTCATTGACACCTAGTGCTTTTCTCTATAGGATAGTTGGTTGGGTTTGCTTTATATTTTATGCTGGTTGGCACTGGGCGCCGTGCTTGGAATTTTCGGCTTCTAGATCATTCAAGACCATTGAGGATTGTGACGTTTTTAAGAGGTTTCCTTAGATCTTAATATGTTTCGTTTCGTTTTTTTTTTTTTTTAAGTTCTGGAGTTGCTAGCGATTTTGGAGATATATAAATTAGATCTCCTGGACTATTCTAGGCTAGTATCTCTTGCAGCCTTGTCTACCATTTTCTCGCAATCCAACAACATTATAATCCCGAGATAGGTAGATTCTTCTGTAATAACTCGCGAATAGATGCTTGCACTTAGCCTCCGACGGTGGCCGGATGTCATCGACTTTGAGAGCGTTGTCAACAAAGAAAAGAAAAGAAAAAAACCTTGAATAGGCACACCACACTCTGTTTTTATGACCGAAGAATTCCCACTTCATTACTCCTTTTTCATAAGGTGGGTTGGAAGGTGGTAGATGAAAAAAATGTTTGTCGGTACCATGAATCGAACATGGGTCTCATCGGAAGTTATATTACCACAACGAGGCGTACTAACCACTACCGTAAATTCTGGGTAAACTCGACCCGGCGCTAGTGTCGCCACAGGAAGGAAATGTGGGGTCGGAAAAACTATGTTCGCTTTGCCACCAAAAGGACCCAATAGGATCATGCCATGTAAGCGATTGGATGTAAAAGTACAAAGAGCCTTCGAGCATTTGCAAGGAGAAAGTGAAGTACGATACCAGTATGGTTCTTGTCTTTACTGTGAAATCCTGCACAGTTAGTATCAGATAAAGAGTTGGTGGATTCTCTGGGCTGCTTACATGTAGCATATTAAACAAACTCAATACCGCCTGCTAGTGTATCAGAATTCTCACTCTGATTCTCGGTTGTATTCTGGTCTTCCTCCTCATCGTCCAGTTCAATTTCACTCATAGTCCCATCTAACTCTTCAATCTCATCCGCTAAAGTAGAACCGTACTCAGATCTCCAATTACCAATACTGAAAGTGGCTGGAAGGCGCTTGATATTCAGCTCGGAATCGCAGCTTCCATCAATAGGGAGGGAGATCCCCACTTGTCGAAATGATCGAATTACTAGATCTTTCTTCTCTCGGCAAAACTCGTCCCAAGACTCGGCAATTGATTTTGTTGTTAATATCCACATATCTCGAATTTTCCAGTCTTGTAGCTCTAAATTCCGTGTATAGATAGCTTCATCTGTTAAGTCTCGGATCATCTCTTTTAGTGGCTTGTTGATTGAAATGTCTAAGGGCTGTATGAGACTTGTGCATCCTCCTGGTAACGTAATTCCCGGGGAAGCGGATCACGACAGGGATCCGGGTCGGCGCCAAGCCTGGCTCAACCACATACCCCGCACGCTATTCCAAGAGCTACCGGCATCGCTTATCCTCATTACACGCCTCAAGACCTTTTACAATGACTTTAATCAAACAAAGAAAGAAGGATGGGGGAGAATTGCGGCTGCAGGAAGCAATCAAGGACTACCAGCACAGCCAGAAGCCCTCTATCCGCGCGTCAGCAGAGAAGTATGGTGTTGCGTACTCCACTCTGCAAGGAAGGTTGAAAGGCCGGCAATGTCGGGTGTCAGGGCATCTTAAGATGCAAGTGTTAAGCGAGTATGAAGAAAAATCTATTGCACGATGGTGTGAGAGATTGGATGAGTGGGGCCACCCTGATAGATTGGCTGTGGTGAAAAGCATGGCGGAAGCTATAGTGGCCAGACGGGAGAAAAACCGCTTGCTTGGGAAGCATTGG
Source organism: Tuber microsphaerosporum (assembly GCA_003521225.1). NCBI lineage: Eukaryota > Fungi > Ascomycota > Pezizomycetes > Pezizales > Tuberaceae > Tuber > Tuber microsphaerosporum. Next base: position 8,733 of record QOVD01009848.1, read on the forward strand.
ATAACCCGCTTTCTTAGCCGTCACCCAGACTTAGCAGTAAAGTTAAGTTCTCGGCTTGACCGTCAGCGAGCATTAGCGAGTAATCCTGCAGTGATAAAGGATTATTTTAATAAGGTAAGATTGAATAGTTTTTACCTAACACCTCCGGCCACTATCCTGCTAATTTTTTCTATAGCTTCAAAGTTTAATCAAATTCTACAATATATCGTACTCTAATATATACAACATGGACGAGAAAGGGTTCATGATGGGGGTGACCTTGCGTTGCAAGGTAATATGTAGGAAGGGTCGCCGGGGGGGGAGGTTAACTCAGGATGGGTCACGGGAGTGGGTTACAGTGATATAGGCGGTATCGGGAGATGGTCGGGTACTACGGCCTATGATAATAAATAAAGGGAAAGCGCACTACATGGGGTGGTACGCGAAGTTGAAAAAAAAAGATCTTGCCACTTTTGGGGTCTCGGAAAAGGGGTGGAGCTATGAAGCTCTTGGGTTGTGGTGGTTAAAGGAAGTATTTGATGAGGAAACACGAGTGAGGTAAGTATTCCTACAGCAGTTTACATACTATGTATACTAAGCACTAGTTTGATTATATAGTGCTGGCAATGAGTATCGTCTATTAATTTTGGATGGTCACACGTCACACTATAATTGGGAATTCTTTGACTATTGTTTAAATGTCAGAATTATCCCATTTTGCCTTCCTGCCCATTCCACTCACCTCTTGCAGCCCCTAGATGTAGGATTATTCAGCCCCTTGCAGAGGTATTATAGCAACGGGTTGGATGAATTTATGCGGAAGGGTCATGCTGGTATAAACAAAGGGGAATTTTTACCGTAAGTAATTTATCTATTGAATTATAAGGTGAGAATAATAATATTAGATATTTTAGAATTTTAATGCCCGCAAGGAGGCTTGCTTTTACTCCAGAGAATATTAAAGCCGCTTGGGAGGGAGTGGGTATTATACCATTCAATCCACGGCATGTACTAGGAGCAGTGAAGCGAAAAGAAGCGAAAGTTGAACTTCCGGGAAGTTCCACTAGGGGTGTCGCTTCTTCAATTGTTCCAAAAACACCTTGTGCTGTGAGTAGGACAACAAGAACCGCGATTTCTCTTGTTACCCGATCTACCCTCGCCTCTCAAAAACTTAAAGCCTTGCTTTCCGACCTCTCTGCGGGCTTCCAACAGACCATTGCAGATAAGGTTGTGGAAGAAGAGGCTCACAGGCTTTACCGAGAATTAATGCGAAAGCAAAAAGCAGCAAAGACTACCGATCGCCGGAAACTCACTGAAGCCACTGTATTGACTTCAGAAACGATACTGGAACTGCGCGACCAGCGGGAAAAGGTTGATGCTGCTAAGGCAGCCAGAGTGGGGAGGCAGATATCTCGTACTAGGCATTTCCGGCAGAGAGCACAAATGAATGTAAACTGTCCTCCCCCCAGTACACCAGATATCATTTCCGACACTCAAGTCATTGATCCCTCCCCTGTTCTTGATGAGGCCGAGGCATTATGGGAGGAAATGGAAGCACTAGAAGTGGATGGGGATGGAATTGGGGAAAGTAGTGGGGTTGTAGCTGGGGGAACTATCAGGCTGAGGAGAGGGCGTTCATTACGGTGGAGTTAATCTTGTTTGGGTATTTGGAGTTTCAAAATTTCTTTCTTATATATAGGGAAATTGTTTTTAGTTCTTGAAAGTTCTATAATGTTTAATTTCTGCCTTGGGTGGATCGGGAGAGGTGCTAGGACCCCCTCCAGAATTGATCCAGATTACGCCATCCAGGGTGATCCGGATCTAGGTCGTGATCCGCTTCCCCGGGAATTACGTTATAATGGATGATACAATATCATGCTGCTCAAGCTTTTCCAGCACAGCAGGAGTTTTGTGAAAGTCTGCTGAATCAAAAACAAACAGGCTGGGGCGACCATTTAGACAAGGAATCAGATAGGAATCAATATATTTAAGAAACAATTGTTCATTGTTGTAGGCTGTAGGGTTGAACTCCACAATCACCCGATGATCATAGAGTTGTCGCTCGGTATTCATTCTGTTACTTCCTTTTCCATGAAAGATTAAAACTGGAGGAATGCGTGCAATTCCATCTGCAAATATACATAGAACTAGTGTAGCCTGATGCTTACTCCATCCACTCTTTGTAGCTTTTGCCCAAATTGTTTTAAGTCCTTTTAGGCTATAGGTACGGCCTTCAAGATATTCAAAGCATATAGGTGTTTTATCTAGGTTACATATATTTTTTAGCATATATCGTCCTACTTCATGTGTAAGAACTGTTTCCATATAGCTAATAGAAGGTCTAGGTCGTGAGTGTTGTCGATTAAATTGAAGCCATGATTGAATAAGAGATATATAATCCTGAGGTAGCTTTTGTGCTTTATTTGTTGTAAAGCGAAGGGAAATATGAAACCGCCGGAGAAAGCCAGTAAACCAGCCTGCGGAGAAGCAAAAAAGACTGCTTGAAACCAGTGGATATTGCTCGGGAAAAAGTCTTCTGGCTGTTCGTCTAAACCACCCTCTTCGAACTATTCTTCCTTCCTCTCTTCCCTTTTTAAATTCCTGATAGAGAATTATTTCAAGCTCAGGCCAATGGCATAAGATATTAGACCTTCGAGACCTACTACCCTTCTGTGTTTTTATTATTTTTTCCTCCTCTTTCTTCCATGTACTAATTGAACTTCGTGGAATTTTAAATAAATGACTAACCTCCTCAAGTTGAATTGGCCTGCTCTGGCCTGTTCGCCTTCCTTCCTTATCTACTACAGCTACTTTATAGTGGTATAGACAACTCAAAACTGATAGCTTTCGCTCACGAGGATATGAACGCTGTACTCTTTGAACTATGTGAATAGGAGCGGGCTTTCTCTGGGATATTGGCTTCGGTGGTCTTCCTGGACGACGTCGACTAGGGTGTACGTTCTCTTCACTTGCTTTCAATCTACGAAGTAAAGGCCGCATCTTTAAGGTTGCGCACTGAGGTTTTGTACACTTAGGGTGGCTTTTGTTGGCATATGGTAGTTATAAGTACTTCTCTCACTGCGCTGAACTTCTTTTATATGCATTTACATCAGACTTTTCCACTTACCAATTTCCATTTTCTACTCGCAAATGCCAGAAGACTCTTTGTACTTTGACCTCCAATCGCCTACATGGCATGATCCTATTGGGTCCTTTTGGTGGCAAAGTGACCATAGTTTTTCCGGCCCCACATTTTCCTTCCTGTGGCGACACTAGCGCCGGGTCGAGTTTACCCAGAATTTACGGTATACTACACCGACCAGTGATCCGAACGGGCCAGGCCGCTCATAGGCCGTCGGCCAGGCCAAGGCAAGCCGCTCTGGAAATAGCCTAGGCCGATATAGGCTCAATTCTATCGACTTAACAAATACTTGAGCGCGAAGAGGTTAATCCTGACAAACCACGTAATGACGGCAGGAGACCCCTCACGTGTGCCGCTTGGCATGGGATAGTAAATATACTACTCGGGCATGAAGAAGTCAACCCCCACAAACCAGATAATGAAGGAAAAACACCGCTCCTGCATGCTGCTACAAACGGACAAGAGGGAGTGGTGAATATACTGCTCACCCGTGAAGAGGTTAGCCTAGACAAGCTAGATAATGACGACAAAACACGGCTCTTGTGTGCCGCTAGTAGAGGGCGTGAGGGAGTGGTGCAAATACTACTCGGGCAGAAAGAAGTAAATCCGACAAGCCACATAATATCTCTCGAACGCCACTCCGGCATGCTGCTTCTTGTGGGTATGATGGAGTGGCGACCGGGTAGAGGTCAATCCCGACAAGCCACGTAATTCTGCCTAGACACCCCTCTAGTGTGCTGCCTCTGGTAGGCATGAGGGAGTGGGGAGAATACTACTCGGGCGGGAAGAAGTTAGCCCCGACAGCCGAGATAGCGATGGCAAAACCCCACTCTTTGCTGCGTGGTATGGACATGAGGAAGTGGTAAAAATACTACTCGGCTTAAAGAGGTCAGCTCTGACGAGCGAAATAATTACGGCAAAACACAGCTCTCGTAAGCGGACCCGAATGAGCATGGAGGATTAAAAACACTACTCGGGTATGAAGAACTACTCGTGTCGGCAGCTAGACAGAACCGCCAGGGATGGCAGCGCGGCTACAACCTTATGGGGCTATGGCCCGCAGAGCCATCTAAGGCCCAGGAGACACCACCTCGTGGAAATCACTGCCATTTCTTCTCTTTCCGACTATGTTGCCCATGGGGGTTTTCGTTGGACATCACCCTTTGTATGAGAAGCAAATCCCATGGAATTGGAATGTACATATATGGGATCACACCGATCTGCAACCCCCCCTCTAACTCAGTTTGGTGGGGTTTGTGTGTTTCTATTTACGAAGGGCAGTCTAGTCGGTATGGTGGAATAGTTCTGTCGTTGTGGGGAGGTTCGGTTTATAGCTTGCGGTTTTCATCCGATGGTATTTAATTTTCCTCTCGCTGTAAATCCTGCTTGAACCTTTTCTCTTGTACTGTTTTCCCTCCTTTCTTAACCCCCCCCCCAGACCCTCTTCCTTAATCGGTAAGCTGTGTTCAAAGTGGTTTTTTAGATAGAGGAAAAGTGGTGTATGATACAATAGCGCAAGCAGTCTTGCTGCGATAGTGAATAACTATATACCACCGTACCTACCATAGGCGACTGGTCACCATAAATAATATAACTTATATATCGCACTTAGCAGATTCCCGCTACCCACTCCCGTGATTAAGGCGGGCAGGGAGGGCGGGGGGGAATGGGTCAATAGACAGGCTTTTTTGCCATCACTCGCCAGTCTCACCCGTCTCGCGAACTTGGCAGTATGGAACATTCCAGCAGAGAACCCACTAAGAGCATATACCAACATAACACTATAGCGGGTATTCAGAGACTACCCTTCTCCCCCTGTAGGGCCCCGTTAAACCCTCCGAATGTCTAACCCACAATATTACGCTTCGCAAGAGGAACGGGAAAGGCAATCTCCGGTCCACTTACGGAAAAGCCAATTAATAATATGGAGCTCTTGCTCAATTGCTGTAAGCATTAAGGACTTAATAGTAGCTCTTTCAACTCCTATACGGGGATGCCCCCATCTAGGGCCCAACAAGAAGGACCAAAAAGCCCACAGCATCGTACAGCCCTATCTAGTGAACTAGAGGGGAGGAGAGAAAGTAGGAAGATTGTGGTTTTGTGTAGTGCGGTGTCAGTTACCAAGAAAACCACTTGAAAATTTCTTATTAAATTATGGAAACAGTACATTCTGGCTTTGTACAGCCTCGGAGAACACTTGAACGTTCTATTTGCGCCAAAGAACCTCCCCTCTAAGCTCGAGTATGGAGTTTTCGGCCACCCGTAGTTTTCGGCCACCTTGGCACGACCACAAAAGATAAACACATTTTAAATTTACAATTCCCATTCAAACATACATTCCTGATTTGTCTTCTTTGAAGCAGCAAAGATGTTCTGGATGCCTCCGCTTCAGCCAAGGGTTCTTTTGCTTTAGTGTTTGCCTTTTTCTCAGCAGCCTTTGCCTTCTGTGCCTCCTCTCCTACCCTGGCCCTCTCGGCCTCCTCCAGGGACTTTTTAATTACTTCAACATTAGCAAAGACTGTGTTAGGATCTAGAGCCACCTTCTTCTTCTTCTTCTTGCTTTGTAATTCCTCAACCTGTAGTTGAAGTCGTCGGTTGGCTGCCAGTAGCTTCGCCTGCTCACCAGTCATTTCCACTAGCGCTTTTCCTGCCTGATGCAGAACTGTTATCTGATCAAGAGTTAATGGCCCAAGGTGCTTTGCTGACTCATAGATATCCCTAGGGCGCTTGGGAGTTTGAAGAACATAGACTTCATCAATAGTACTCTTGTGCTTCGGTGTGGCGGGGGTTGCGGGGTCTTGTGGGGTTTGCTCTTCCATGGCCGACAGAGAGGGGCGGATTTGGTAAAACTGAGTGGAGTTCAGCGTTTTGCTAGGATTTCAAGGATATATCCCTGCAGCAGACCAACCGGACCGAAGTGTGCGCGGGGTAAATGTTTCTTCACGGGCTTTATGGTAGGCATGGATAAATCGTCTTTTCTTAACTGTAGCAGCATCATCAAGGTATGCAAGATCGGCTATCTCACAGCGGTAGCGAGAGTTTAATGGTGAAAACGTCCCAAGATCCAAGGGTTGTATTACATGACTAGAATGTGCCAGAAGATAGAGTATATCCTCATTGTTTACCTTGCAGATCCACATAAACTCTATCGTAGCATGACTTCCATGGCCGTATAAAATTAAGATCATGTGTGCAATTTGGCCATCGGGCTTAACCTGTGATGATTCTGGCAGAAACACTTCCTTCAACGAGCGTAGACCAATCGAATTTGAGGTCCACCCTTTAAAGGTGGTTCAAATAAGCCAATCTAGGATGTTCTCTGCCGTGGACCAGGACGTTTGGATATCTTTACCCTTAAATAGGACAAAAAGGGCGAAAAGAGCAACCAGAGCCACTAATCGCCTCCACTACAGACACATATTCTCGATTCTCAGGAGACTGGATATATGTTTTTTTTTTCCCTCTTTCTCCAAGAACTACTGAATTGCTACACACCCTCAGAGCGATTCAATACTCATCCATGTTTCATACATTGCATTGCTGGGTATTGTGCTGTGCTTGCAGAGTGTCGAAACTCTCATAGAGGTCATCTATATGCTCTGGCTGGGTGCTTCAGATATGTGCAGACTTGATTGGTTTCCCAATAATGCTTGCGATCGAGGAATTCTGTTTTATGAAAGCAGAAACCCATTTCCTCCCTAGGGGCTGGCTGTCTCCTCTGATCGACAACATTAAACTCGCCATTTCTGTTATTCGTGCATGAAAGTGGGCATAGCCTCATGCCTCCTGATCAAGAATCCAGGTACACAGAGTTGTTTCTTGCTCAAGTGATAGACGTTGTTAGTGATGGCGGTCGATACGGGCTGTAGATACACCTGCGCGACGGCTCTGCAGGGTTGTGCGTGCAATACCATATTTTTTGGCTGCCTTTCTTTCAGACATGCCATTTTCAATAGCATTCAGGGCGATAGTGATCATTTCCTCGCGTATATCCATGGCAGGATTGTAATATTGCGGGTTTTAACTGTGTTCTTGATTGGTCAATCGTGGTTGTCATGTTGGCCGGAAACTATGGGTGGCAGAAAGCCCCATACTCGAGCTTATATGTCAGAGCCAGTAGCTACGTCTAGCCAAACTTCAGATCCATACAGCAAAAGAATTCAATAAAATAGAAACTAATCTGACAGAAAACGAGCCTGAAATTTACGCAAATGTTGCCAATTCTGATATGCAAAGTCTCAACTATTCTGAACCTGAGGAACAGATACCATGGGTTCGGGCACCCATGCTGAAGAAAGACCCCACTCTTGGGAGATCATTACTGGATGTTGTACAGCACTAAAGATCTAAAGCCGAAATGTAGTCACAATTCAGAAACAGGACTGACCTTGACCTTGCTTAGTGGTTTATTGAAGCAAAGGTACCAAAGACACATATTGAAAGATATGTTAAGAAGAACTTGTGGCCTGAGGATAGTAATATTAAATTTGCTTATAGGCTCCTGGATACTGTTGATGAGTTGGAATCAGGTATAGGGATAAAGAGTTGGAAAGAGAGGTATGTATCATTTGGCGAAGCGGTAAGCTAATGTATCTCTAAACTGTTCAATTCTAACTGAATTAGGAAATTGAGGATGGGAAAGAATCAGATGACACTTTCTTAACACCGAAACTCTTTTTCCGCAATCCTCTTGCTTGTGCTAAATATTTAATTGATCAAATAAGTTTTGTTCAAGATATGGTTTACGCTCCTGTGAAGGAATAGAATTGAATAGAACCACCTTAGTAAGTATATTCGGAGATGCACAGAGCTGATTGATGGTGAACAACACAGGTATGTATACGTACCACGTTCCACAGCGCTTCCATACTATATATGAGAACACAAAATAGACACCCAGCAAAGAATGGATTGTCTGATGGAGCAATGCTCATACAAATTATATGTGCCTCTGAGGTTACGTATTTGACCAATTGCAGGATATAAGAAAGCCTGGCCAATCTATATGTCAATGGGGAATATCATATTAAGATCATGGAATAAGGCCTCAAAACATGCAACTGTCCTTTTGGCTCTTTTCCCCATCCCCGCAAAGATGCTCGGTGTAATGTAATTTATGGGACGATAGCTCTTCACCCTGATCCGGCTTGGTCATGATGGCACAATCAGCAACATTTTATGAGGGGTCCTAGCACCACTCCTAATAAATAAACCTTTAAGTCTACATATTAAGTTTGTTCCAAGAATTAAATGACCATGCCCAGCGTAAGGAAAACCCCAATTGAACCCACAATTGGCAGAAAAACCTTTGCTATATTCAAATTAGCGTCTCCCCACCACCTGAATCGCATCCTCCACCTCCGCCCCACCATCCTCCCCCCATATATCTCCAGAAATCTCCATCTCCTCCATCTCCTCCCTGAATTCTTCCCTATTATTGAAAGAAATTGACTCAATTGCTTCTTGATGGACACACCGGGTATCTGCTCTCACAGCAGTGACTGGCCTAGGCCTCGTTTTGAGCCTTTAACTGGTGTCACCTATTCGAGAGAGCTGATTGGCCTTCCTTGCCACCTTAGTAGCCTCTACCCTCTTCCTCTTTTCCTGTAATATTATTACAGTTTCAGAGTTTACTACAGTTACCTCTGTAAGCTTCCGGCGGTCTGACGTCTTTCCTTTTATATCCTTTCCCACTAGATGGTAGTACTGCCGTGTGCCTCCTCTGCCACAACCATGTCAGCTATTGTCTACTGAAACCCATGAAAGAGGCCAGAAAGGAGGGATTTAAGATTGAGGGTGAAGAGTGTGGTATGTGTCACGAGAGAGAACGCTGTTCGGGCAGCTCTGCTGATGACAAGTGGTCTTTTGGGAACTGTTGGAGCTGTGATCGAAACCCAGCATTTAGAATGTAACACATATTGGGGTTTTCGCTTGACCCCCCTAAGTTCGCAGCGTGGAATAAAGGTAATTATTCCCACACTCTGCCAAGCACTTATCATATGTTCTGGAGTAAATGTAAGTCTCCGGGTAGGCATTAGAATTCTATAGTACGATTAATTGTCAATTACTACTAGGGAGGAAACTAATGTTATACGTACAGCAAAAGTTCCCTCTTGTTCATTCCTGAATACTCTTTTCTTACAAAATCATCCAGTCCATTGCTATAGTGTTACTCCAATGGACCAAATAGGCCAAAATTGAGTACCTGGAAAAGGTGAGTGAATTGAACAGGGAGGCAGAGGGGGATTATCTTGACTGTGAGGCAGTAGTCAAAGAATTCCCCATTAAAGTGGGCACAATGCCCATCTAGAATTAGAAGGCAATAGTCCCCACCAGCACTATATACTTAGTATAGGACGATGAATGGATGTAGTATTAGTACTATTTAGTTAAAGAAAGCTCACCTCTCCCGGGTTTCTTTATCAAAAATCTCAATTAGCCATCTTAATCCAAGTGCTTCTTTACTCCAACCCTTTTCAGAAACTATCAAAAATAACGAGATCGTGCTTCTTTAACTTTGCATACCAGCCCATATAGTGGGCTTGGCCTTTGTTAATAATTATTGGCCGTAGCGCTCGGCCATCTCCAGAGATAGTCTAATATTGTACTGTACAATGAATTTCAAATTGTCTGAACTGATCATCTGATAACACAATCAAAATAGTAGGTTTAATTAATACCCTGAGCCATCCTGTGTGCATTTAGAATAGCCTTTGTAGGATATAGTAACATAGTGACTGTGTCTAGAAATAAGTACTCTAAAATTCCATTAAAGAGTTATACAGGAAAAATGTTCTAAAAAAAAAAGAAACATTTCCTCTGCATTCCACCACAAAGACTCCACAACAGCAATATTTTCATCATTAACCAGCTCAACCAGTTAGACTTTGGAGCTGTCTAGTCGTTATTTAGTATTTATCCCTTGCCTTTATTTGCTACTATTGCCTTCTCTTATTAACAATCAAAATCAAGGATATGAATAGACAAATAAATGCGGAGGCAGGTTTGTTATCAGTGCAGAAGAGAAAAAGAGGCTGGAGAGTTTGACTAAGATGGTCATGGAGTATTGAGAAAAGGCTGGGGAGATTGTCTTGTAGGTTGCCGTAAGTGTAAGGGGCATATATCTGCTCAAGAGTGATAGTCAAAATGGAAAATTGTTTGAGAATAGTATAGAAATCTAGGTTAATACAAAAGATTAAACAGGAACAAGGAAGACAACGTCGTGCACTCCTTCGTGCAGCCCGCAATCAATAACCAGAGACGATATCTCCGATAAATAGCATTCCCCATGCTGGCCAAGGAGCAGTTGAGCAAATACCCGTTCATTATCTGTTAGCCTATCTCAACATTATCACCAAATGGAAACCAGTCAATATTGGTCAAATGAATATTGTGTGTGGCGATTGCGCTGCATTTCATTGGTTTTCTGAGAGAATTATCCAGTAGAGGAAACACAATCCCAAATTCGAAGAATACTGCAAGCATGGTGATCTCCAAATTCAGCTTATACAGACATTGCCACAACCTCTCCACCGATTGCGCAATAGCCATGACCCCGATGCAAAGGACTTTCGAAAAAATATCCGAAGATGGAATTCTGCTTTCACCTTCACATCAGTATCGCATAATATGGACGATCGCCCTGAGGTTTCTGGCATGGGAGTACAAATATTCCAAATACATGGTGAACTCTATCATCTTCAAGTACCACTGAAGCCCCCAGGACCCCAAGATGCCTCATATTCGCAAATGTATTTATATGATCCTGATTATGCATCAGTGATCAGATCAGGACGGTTTCCCACTCTCCCTTATGAGCTGGTTCGTGAGACAACCATAATGTTGAATGATTGTTCTCTGTGGATTTCAATCTATAAAACTGCAACTGAGCGAATAAGAGAGCAGATACAAATTGGGGGACAACAGCCATATTCAATTATTCTCAATCCTCGCTTAGAATTGGTGGTCATTGAAGGGGTGGATCAAAGACAGGCAAACTTACCAACTACAGATGAGGTAGCAATAATCGTCACTGAAGAATACAGAGAGAAGGGATTTCGAGATATCGTTCTTGCACAGCATTCAGTCAATCAGGAGGGAGCAACTACTGAGTAAAGATTTAATCGAATAAATCAAAACCATCCTGCATATCTTCTCCTAAATTATAATATATTGTTCCCTCGGGGTGAAACTGACTGGCATTGGGGATTAGAGCTTAATAATAAGAGAGGACAGCGCCAGAGACTCAGAATTAGCCAGAGAAGCTTTTATCGATTCTGATAGCATCCACGACAAAATGAACCTGAGAGGATATTTCGATGTCAAAGACTTTTTCAGCAACTGGTTGTGGATACATGGGCAGTATGAGACCAAAATAAGCTTATCTGGATCAGACACCATCAGGCAAATCTGAGAGCAGATCTTTATAATGGTCTCACTGATATACTACAAAGGGATGATACAAATATCAATCCTGCCGCGATTGGAAAAAAGATAATCTTATCTTCAAGCTATCTTGGTGGTGACCGCTTTATGCAGCAAATATTTCAAGATAGCATGGCTATTGTTCGACAATTAGGACGTCCGTCGCTATTTATTACCTTTACAATAAATCTGAAATGGAGTGAAATTGTGGATGAGCTTCTTCCTGGACAAGATGCTCAAGATCGACCTGACTTAGTGGCACGTGTATTTCATATGAAGCAGCAAGCGATGCTGCATTTAATCAAAATAGACCACATATTTGGTAAATGCAAAGGTGTTGTCTGGACTATTGAGTACCAAAAGCGTGGCTTGCCATACATGCATCTTTTCGTCTTTTTAGCCACAGATCCTACCTTCCTGACAGCAGAAAAAATTGATTTTATAATAAGTGCAGAGTTACCTGATGAGACCACAGAGTATGGACAACAATTGAGTATACTTATTAAAAGTACAATGGTTCATACCCAATGTGCTGGTGGCAATCAGAATGCAATTTGCATGAAGTCTCAAGAGCTGAATGGACAAAAAAGATGTTCTAAGAAATACCGGAGGGAATTCCAGGAAGAAACTATCGTACAGGCCAATGGGTATCCTCTCTACCGTTGACGTGATTCTGGGAAATCATTTACTATATCTGGCAGAGGAACAGCATCTGGAACAACAATTACAATCAACAATCAATATGTGGTACCCTACAGTCCATACCTTACCAGTCGATATAAAGCTCATGTCAATGTTGAAATATGTGGCTCAGTACAAGCGATTAAATATATATATAAGTATATATATTACAGAAGCGACCAGTTTGCAGTAAATCTGCAGTCAGAAAAAGATGAGGTTAGACGCTATCTCAAAGGCAGATATATTGGTCCAACTGAGGCTATATGGAGACTCTTTGAGTACCGAATACATTAAGAGTTACCAGCTGTGATACATCTGTCAATCCATCTTCCAGGTGAACAAGCTGTCTATTTTCCACAAGATACCAATATTTAAGATCTGTGTGACAGAGTTGAAATTGCTAGAACGGCTTTAACCTCCTTCTTTGACTACAATATGAGCAACATTGACGGATGGCAATATTTATATCAACAGTTTCCCTCTCATTATCGTTTTATTCCAAAAAAGGGCTGGTAACAAAGAGTTGGTAAAGGGAAGATACCCATTGGAAGAATGTATTCAGCAAGCCCCTTTATGAGTGAAAAGTACTATTTGCGACTACTTCTTACTGTAGTTGGTGGACCTCGAAGTTTTCAGCATCTTTGTACTATTCATGGAACTCTTCATACATCATTTAAGGCAGCTTGCATTGCCCTCAACCTATTGGAAAATGATGGCAAGTGGGTGGCCACTTTTACTGAGGACAGCAATTTCGCCAGTGGATACATGTTAAGACAATTATTTGTTACAGCATTACAACATGGAACAATTGCAAGTCCAAGAGAGATATGGGAGCAGTTTAAGATACCATTCTGTGATGACTTACCACATTGGCTAGCGTCTGGTGCAGTTTCCATGCCATCTAATACGACAAATGGAATGGTGGACATACATTTCGATTATGGCTTATATCTTTTTCAACAAATGTTGAGAGAGTTCAACAAAGATCTGGAGAATTACGCTCTTCCGCTACCAGTTCAGCATTAGTCTACTCATACCTAACATGATCAGAATTCTCTTATTGCAGAAGAGCAGGCATATGACATGAATGACGAGACAAGATGATATGAACAAATGTTTGCCACTCTCAATCAAGAACAGCTGGCATCTTATACAACAATATTCCAAGCCTTTATACATGGACAATATGAAGGAGAATCTCCAAGTTTCTTCCTTCATAGTCCTGCTGGAACTGGTAAAACCTTTATTTATAAGTGTCTTGGCAGTTGTTTGCGAGCAAAAGGGAAAATAGTACTATGTGTGGCTTCTTCAGGAATTGCTGCACAGCTCTTACCAGGTGGAAAAACAGCTCATTCACGTTTCAAGATTCCACTTAGCAATAATACAAATAACAATTGCAATATTACCAAGAATTCTGCACTTGCTGAGTTGATCCGTCAGACCAGTCTTATCATCTGCGATGAGGTCCAATGCAGCATAAAGTATGCTTTGAGTCGGTTATTCAAACTTTGAATGAGATATGTGATTTGGAAGAAGGCAAGCTATTTGGAGGCATTCCAATTATTCTGGGAAGTGATTTCGCTCAGATTTTACCAGTTGTTCGACGAGGATCAAAGTATTCAACAATTCAGGCTTTAATTCAACATTCATCTATCTGGTCTCAGCTCTCAATTCTGCAGCTGGTATAGAATATGCGAATAATTACAGATCCTGCAAATCAAGACTTAGTGGCATTTTTGAAGTCTGTTGTTCATAATAACTTATATTATGGAGATTTTCGTTTACCAGATTTTATACACAGTGTCAATTCAGTGGAGATCTTATGCTCTATCATATATCTAGCCGAACTACTCCTCAATGCAAGCAACAATCCTGATTCTTTCAAAGGTTGATCAATTTTATCCTACCAAAATGAAACAGTACAAGAGTTTAATAATAAACTCATTCAGCATATGTCAGGAGAGCTGCATGAGTTTATGAGTATGAATACAGTTGATATCAATGATACGGCGGGAGAAGCAGAACCACTCCTAGCAGAATATCTTCAAAGCATTGATTTACGCTCACTTCCGCCAGCTATTCTTCTACTCAAAATTGGGGCACCAGCAATTCTGTTACGAAATATCAGTTCTAAGGAAGGTATGTGTAATGGGACTCATTTGCGTATAATTGGACTTGGTCGAAATTGTATCAAGGTTGCAATTCTTGGGGGAGATTGGAATGGCCAAGTTCGTCTTCTACCTCATATCAAGTTAACTTCAAATGAGGAGGATCTACCATTTATCTTAACTCGCAAGCAGTTTCCAATTCGGTTGTGCTTCACAATAACCATTAATAATTCGCAAGGTCAATCACTAGAACATGTTGGAGTAGATCCGAGAACTGGTGCATTTACTCATGGGCAGCTTTATGTTGCACTATCACGTGTTAGATCTTTGAATGGTCTTACAGTTTTGCTTTCTGATAGTAGTTCAAAAAGGACTACCAACATTGTATATCCTGAGGTTCTTCTCTAATTTGTTACTGTATTCATTAATAATCAATTGAACTTCCTAAAAGTATTCAATAAATCAATATTTAATACAATTTAGAAAATTGTCAAAGCTCTGAATTCAGCATTTACATATTTGAGAAATTGACTTTGTAAGATATTTAAGTGTCGTCCACATAATTTATTCGCATAAACCTTTAGAATAGTATTCACTAAAGATAATGTCAAATTTATGAACAATCCTGACTATGAATGGTTGTGTTATAATACATTATATTTTCTTATATTGGTTTTTCCTTAGAATTAGTATAAGACTCATGAGAGTAGTTATAATCACTAAGACTTTGTATTATATAGTAAAATTTGATGATCTTAATTGTCTTAGGGTTTAGGCTTAAAATCAGTGTAAACTTTTCAATATATAAATATTAAATTGAACACAAAAATTCAACAACAACCTCCTAATTAACATACTTCAACTTCCAAATAATCTCTCTTATCCTCCTTCTATGATACAATACGTGTTGTTGATTGCGATTCCTTTTCTTACTCCTCTTCCAATCACAAATCCTATCTCATACTTTCAATGTCGGCCTCCTTTAATACCAAAACAACTATTCAGCAATGGATGCTCTTTTTACAAACCATCGATCAAACCTCTCAAACATTTGATGAACCAATTAGTATTTGTCCAAAGCTTATTATATATGCAACACCAGGATCAAAAACATTGTGGGTTGATACTGTTAAAGTAGAGGTTGAAGCAAAAATTACCAAGGGCAAGATGACTGAGGCTAAAGGAGAGATACAAATCGCTGGTTGGACTAAAGGGCTCACCTTGGGGGGATTTCACAAAGTGGTTCGCAGCTCTGGCACCCTGGCAGTGTTTACAAATACTTTGGGAAATGTGGTTGAGCAACACTTTGAAAAGGTTAGCAGTTGGCATATTTTTTTTTTTTTTTTTTTTTTTTTTTTTTTTTATATCATTTTGTATATTTCGTTTAAAGGCTTACAGTACGAAACTAGCAAGGGGACGAAAGGAATGTGCAGCAGCGGCTATGACTCCAAATACCCCACGCGTATCCAACATCAGTCCATCCCGATCCTCCCTCTGCTAAAAACCCTCTGACCCTGCCCGACAGGAGCGGAAACCCACATAGAAGTCCGGTACTATGGGTAGAAAACTACAGAAAGCAATCACGGGCCTGAGCTCCGACAAAACCTCCACAGACGAGCAGAAAGAAAGAAACCAAACGACAGTGAGACCCCAAAGAGAAACCCAAAAGTGTACTACTGTCCAACCCAACATACCCCACCAGCTTCCCCCAATGGTCCACGTAACTCGGGACTCATACGGAGCCGGACCTAAATGCCCCCGGAATACAAAGTAAAACGGTAAATGCATGCGTGCAAAGCGGCGGAACCGGGCTATAGGCAGACCGTGAGAGGGACGACGCAATCGAAGAAACTCGGGACCGTGTGGCGCAAGAGGATCAACCTAACTCTCCGGAAAACAAGCAAGATAGAAGCAGTAGGATGCCAGCCGGTAGAGGAGAGCCAACAGGGTAAAGTGAAGGCAAACGAGGGGGGGGCTGTGGCCGAGCCACGGGACGAACGACCGGAGGAGAGGAGGAGAGACGAGGGGACGGAGGGGTAGACCCAGTCAAGAAGTATGAGACCGACCGACCAAAACGAGATCACAGTTTTTCGACGATGCCGACCGTACCAAACAGAGTTCCCAGGAGAGAGTGCAATACCAGGGAACAGAGCCACCGGAGCAACTACTTCACAGATAACCCGAACCTGCGGAGGGCCATTGACGAGAAAGGGGTTGCCGACCGTGTGCCAACGCTAAGCGAGGGCAGCGAAACGAAGGCGGGGAAGGGGAGAGAGAGTAACCGTGAACCCCTTAGACAAAGACTGCCCGAGAGCAATGCCATCAGGAGGGGAACAGAGGGGAGAGGGGTGGTGACGCGTCACCCTCCTAGGCAGCGAGGCCATCAGAAGAGGGGAGTGGGAGGTGGATGGAGTTGACGATAATATTTCATGGTGTTGAAATTTCAATCGCCGGAGGTGGAGAGGAGATCGTTCGTGGTTAGCAGTTGGCATACCTATGCAATCTTTTATAAGAATGGTATACTTGCCATTTACGACCTAAGCTTCACACCTGGATCGGAACGGTTGGCCACCTCTACAGGTATCCCTTTCACCAAAGCCTTGGTCAAGTCCCTCAAAGCAAAAAGCAACTATCGCAGGTCGACAGAAGTTTGGTGTGGAGGTGTGGGTAATCATAGGACACAGTGTCAAGAGATGACAAGGAAGTCGATCGAGGAGGAGATACTCATCAAAGGAGAGGCTGCTTTGGGTAATTAGAACCAGAGAGAGGGGTGGGTAAAGGTATCCGTTTAGTTTGTTGGATAATTCTAAAAGTTGATTTGGTACATTCAAAAGTTTTATTGTATTTCGATTTTTTAATTATTTAAATCAAAATTGAATTCCGAGTTCAAATAAGAAATCACATCAAAGAATTGCTTTTCATCCTAAAGACCGCGAGGTCTCGAGGGGGCTTATGCTAGTTTCAATTACCGTTACCCACTTCCTGGAGCAATCCTGCATTAGCTTTGCTGTGTAGGGGCCTCTTTTACAAATCACCTTGCAATGCAAGGCTACCCTTCTCATGAAACCATTTTCGTCCATGTCATTTATATTGGCGAGAACTCTCAGGTAGAATCAAATTAGGTTTTGAAGCTGAAGATAGAATTAGTAGTCGTCATACCAGAGAAAAGAATAGAGGTATTCTACTTAAGTGAAATAGTCTTTTAAGACTATGGGATCACTAGCAAGTGCTCACTTACGATCCATGTGCCTACTTAGCCTTCCAGCTAAGTCAGGATGTCGGTTTAGAATCCTGGTTATCCAGTTTCTCACGAGGTGTAACAGCCCCACGGGGTGGTGCCGTATGTTGATAGGATAATGATACAGTATCTATACCAAAGTGCGGTATCTAACGAGACTAAGTACCGGAGGCTTAGACTAAGTTGTTGTAACAAACTTCTTACTATATCGCAACTACTAAGTAGTTCCTATATTAGGCGTTTGGTAAACCTAAGTAAATACTAAGATTCTCGAAGTGAACTGAAGAAGTAACTGTTGAACCAAGTATATTGAAAACTCTGTCTGTCGAAGTCTAGCTTCTCTAAGTCTGGAGAATAGTATGTCTTAAATACACTTGTCAGGCAATCCCGTGCCTTGCTTAAACAAATAACAATAAGGCTCCGAAGGTGGCAGCTTTGAAACTCCTTAGGTATCAAACCTAACACCTGGTAGGTATCAAACGATACTCAAAACAAAAAATAAAACCCACTGAGTATCAAACGATACTCAAAACCAAAAATAAAACATACTGAGTATCAAACGATACTCGAAACCAAACATAAAACGTACTGAGTATCAAACGATACTCGAAACCAAACATAAAACATACTTAGTATCAAACGCTACTTCAAACCAAACATAGTAACTCAGGTACCCGTACTGGTTACACCCCAAAACAAAATAAAACCCTTATTTCAAAAAGATAAAAAACTCAAACATCATTCCTCACTATCGTAATTAGTATCCAAATGTGGTTCCCAAAACACTTTGTCAACCGAAGGTTCAATCTAATGAGATTCAACACCATCCTTAATAGGAAAAAAACAAACCATAATATACCTAGAAAAAACAATAGGAAATTCATCCCCTGGCATGTTGTGAGTCCACCATGCTTGCACAATCTCTATTGAGTTCTCAAGGCCTTCGATAGGTTCCCAAGAATTCTCGCTTGCCCGATATCCAATTCATTTGAACAAGAATTGGTCTCGTCCATGCCTTTGCCTATGATCCAAAATCGTTTCCACTTCCCATTCCTGCTCTTCGTTGATGAGAATAGGTGCTGGTTTAGCATGGGTCCTGCCCGGGAATCGTTGGTTGTCATTGGGGCGGTAGGCTTTGATGACTGAGTAGTGGAATACTTCCTTCTGTCAGCGGTACATCGTTGAATCCATACTGACTGTATAGTTCTGTGTATGTTCATCGAATTCCAGTACCGTAAAGGGTCCTCACCAACGTGATTGTAGTTTCCTTGATCTTCCAGATTCCGTCGCAAATTGGTCTCCAAACACCATGACCATTCCTCCTACCTCCACTGGTTTATGCTCATTTCTTCTCTTAGCTGCCACCCTGGCAGACCTCGCTCTTGCCAACCTCAATGCTTGGTAGGCCGCATTTCTGATCTCCTGATGTCGGTTGTAGTAGTCGTCAGAGGCAGGGACTGCAGAGGGGTAGGTTCGGTAGATATCAAGTAGAGGGTAGTCTTGTCCATATACCGCTTTATATGGTGACATATTAATAGTATCTGAGTGTCCAGCATTAGAGTATGCTGTCACTTCAGGAAGGGAAGAGAGCCAGTTGGTTTGGCGGTTGTTGATAACGTTTCTCAGGGCAGTTTTAAGTTCCCTGATTTTCCGTTCAGCTTGCCCATTGCTTTGGTGGTGGCTGGGCGCAGCTATGATGTGTTCAACCCCCATGGTTTTGAGGGTCTGCTTCCAGAACTTGAAAGTAAATGGTGGGTCAACATTGCTGACAATCAAGGTAGGTACTTCATGTGGCGTAAAAATATAGTGCCGGAGTAGTTCCATGGTTGTTACTGCAGTAGCATTAACTGAGGTCGGGATTAGCCAGCTATATCCCACTGCTCTTTCCACTACTACCAATACCGAGTCCTTTTCCTTTAGCCTAGTAAAAGGTCCCAAGAAATCGATAGCACAACTTGAGAATATCTCGGAGGGGAAAGGGAGGGTAAGTGCTTCGCCCTCAGGTGAGGTATTGCGTTCCTTATTTGCCTGGCAAAGTTCACATTGCCTGACAAAATCCCTAAAGTCCTTCCTTATTTCTGGCCAGTAGATATACTTGGTAGCATATCGTAGGTTGCGGTCCGCGCTGTGGTGTCCCTTGTTGGCTATCTCACTAATCATTAGTTCCCTAAGCGTTTGTCCATTGACCCCATGTCCTTATGGTATGTAGAGGCAGTCGTCTCCTCCTCGAGTGGTGGCATAGAGTAGTTCATTATGGATGCAGTAGTGTTGCATCTTTCCTCCTCGGGATGTGTTGTTGGAGTCCTGGGCCAATTGGTAGACTGGGTCGTTCCTATATCATTTGATCATCTGTTCCTGCCAGATGGATTCCATATCGTTCACAGCCTGTGTGATATCCCTTTCGTCCACCACCCTCTGCCATCTCGAGATCTCGTCTTCTTCCTCAGGTATGTCGTTGTATACCTCATAGAGGTTCCGCTCGTGGTGGGGTTCCCTAGGCGGCTCAACGACAGGAAGAATGTTATAGCTTGCTAATGGCCCTCCATAGAGGGGGTTTGGGGTTGGAGATCTTCAGGCCTGATGCTCTGGGCAGTAAGGGCTTTCGCATGATATACCGGTGGTTGTGTAACCGAGGGCTTCCTGTAATCATTTCTCAATTTTCGATAGGTCCAGCCAGGGTCGGGTTGATATGATTTCTTCGGGTCCTGCGTCCATGTCTTCATCTTCATCGTTGGGGAGAACTGTAGCTGGCGCGCTGCTCCCTGGGAAACCGCTGTATGACTTGGTAGGTGGTTTTAATTCTTCATGATCAGGGCAGGCTTGTATATCACAGAAAGACCAGTGCATGGCTGAGTGATCTATTTCTTCCTGGCTTCTGTTGCTGCGGATACTCCTATAATCTTCCCAATCATTAATAGGAGGGTACTCTCAATAGTCTTTGAAGTCGCATTCACTGTCACAGTTATCGTGGTCATGAATGTATTGGACAGGAAGGCTCTCATGTCGAGACATGTTGCTCGATAGGTATTTCGTGTAAAGGGCAATAGGTTGGTTATCAGAGGATAATAGAGGGTTGGCTTCCGGTTCTTCTTGAGTAGGGTCTTTAGCATAATGAGGATATTCGTTATTGTTCACATAGAGGCGTGATAAAGCGTCAGCTAAATAGTTCCATTTCCCTGGCTGGTATACTATTTTGGTATCATATTGGCCTATGAATCCTCTCCAACGTAGCTGCTTCTTGGTTGGTGTTTTGCTCATTTTCAGGTGCATTAGGGGTTGATGATATGTGACAATTGTAAACCTGTTTCCTGCCAGAAGGTGGTGGAGTGCTGTAAGGGCGTCCACAATCGCTAATGTTTCCTTGTCTGTGGTCCCACAATTCATCTGGGAGTTGGAGAATTTCCTGCTATGTAATGCTGTCGGTCCTCCAGTATCAGCTGTTTCCCCTTGTCCTACCCATGCTCCAACTCCCGTGTCTGATGCATTGGTTATCAGCCATATTGGTAATGCTGATTCATAGTGTAATGATTTCATAACCTCGTTTTGTGCACCCATTTGCTTAACATTTTCCATGGCTTGGTCATGTGTTGCAGTCCACACAAATTCTTCTGTTCCAGTAAGCGCCGTGAGGGGTGCAGTTATTGTTGTTATGTGGGGCACGAATTGGCTGATATAGTTAACAGTACCGAGAAATTCCTGCAGTTGCTTTTTATTCTGAGGTGTAGTCCATTCTTCAATTTTCATTATCTTCTCAGGTGATAGCTTTAGACCTTTTTCGTGAATTATGTGTCCTAGCACATCCATGTTGGTGCAGAAGAATTCGGATTTCTTCCGGCTTGCATAGAATTTTGCATTCCTGAGGTTATCGGAGACCTTGGATATGTGTATCAAGTGGTCTTCCTCTGTATCAGAGAATATGAGTATATCGTCAATATACACGCATACAAACTTTCCCAAGTAGTCGGCGAATAGGTCAGACATTATGCGCCTGAATGTTCCTGGTGCATTCATATCTCCCTGCAGCATAACTTGGCTGACAAAACATCCAAAAGGTTATTTGAAACCATTTTTATCAACATCTTTTGGCCCCACTCTCGTTTGGAAATAGGTATCGCTGAGGTCTATCTTGCTCCTATATCTAGCTCTTGCTAGAGAGTTTAGGATCATTCTCTGGTTTGGGATCGTTTCATTGTCCTTTATGGTTATATCATTTCTTGCAGTAAGGTCAACCAGTGGCCTCATGCGTATCTTATCTTTCTTTTCATGAGCAAACATGGGGGCTGCTCCATGGACTGCTTTTCGTTCGATGATTCCAGTATCTATTTTCTCTTCTATCTATTTTCCGAGGTCTGACACCCATCGTTCTGGGATAGCGTATGTTGGTAGGCTTCTTTGTTCCTCTTCTGGTTTGAGTCTGATCTCATGGTTTATCTTTCTGAGTGGTGGTAATCCTTCTGGTATAACTTCCAGGAATACCTCTGGGTGTTGTTCCATAATAGTTTCGGTACTGACTATCGTGGCACTTATGTTTCCACTAGTTGCAGTGTAGTTGATCCTGACCCTTGGTTTGGGAAACACTATTGCTAATTTGCCACATTCAATTGTAGCTTCGTGCTGTTTGAGGAATGGCATTCCTATGAGGGCATCGTATTTTGCTAGGTTTCCAACGATCATTTTGTTGCCTTTGGCATTGAGTCTTCCAACTGAGAGATTAACAATACATTCCCTCTAGCTTTCTGATCGAGATCCTTTTATAGCCAGGTATATCTTAGTGGGTTTTTCCATTTCTATACATGGAATTTCATGGACAGTGACGAAGTTTGCACTTATCAGGTTGGCTCCAATCGTTCCTGTATCAAACAGGACTCTAGCTTCCTTCCGATTGCTAAATATGATACCATCTAGCACGTGTTGTACTTTGATTATCACGGGTCGGGTTGCTTTAGTTGATGCATAGCTTTCGATCTCAAGAGAGTTGATAGATACTTCGTCGTATTCGTCCTCTTGTTCTGCTAAGTTGGAGGATGCTTCCTTCTTGACTTTTGTCTTTCCTGTGTCACTCTTGCTTGGGCAATCCTTTGCTATATGCCCTTTTCCGCCACAGGTGAAACAAGCTCCTTTATCTTTTCGGTCCTTATTCTTGGAGGGATTTGTTTGTTTGTTGAACCCTTTCTTAGTTTTCTGATCCTGTTTCTGGTTTCTATAGTTGTGGTCTTGCTTCTCATGCTTGTCCTTTCCATAAACTCCAGTGCTTCGGTTGATGGCATCTAGCCTTTCTGCAGTAGCGATAATCTCATGAATTGATTCATCACCTTCATATCGAGATTCCACATCTTGTTGTAGTTTGGAGTGCATACATGCGAATAATTGCTGGATAAAAGCATAGTCGCTAATGGTATTAGGAGGTAAACGTGATCTGTGCATGAGTAGATCTGTGGCAACAGTTGCGATTTCATGTACTTTGACATTCTTGACTTGGTGGATATCATGAAATTCTATATAGGTGTTATCTTTCTGTTTTGATGACTGGAGCCGTTCCCTTAGATAGGTGATCAAAAGGTCCCTAGTGATATCTTCTCCGAAGAGTTCTGCAGCCTGAAATGCCGCTTCTTGTCCTCGTCCTTCTGTATATAGGATCCAGTAGTTTCCTGATCCTTCAACCCTCTGTCGTACCCCATTTAGGCGTAGGTAGAGTGGGACTGAGTTGTACCATCTGTCGAATGCTTCTGGCTAGAGGTCATCTCCTTCGTCAGTGAACTTGCTCGGTATTGGTACTTTAATGCTTAGCTTGGCTGTTGTTTCTGGGCTAGGCGTGGGACTTGCGGGCCTATTACTAGGGCCAGCGCCTTCTGACATCTTTTCGGAATCGTTACTACTGTCCGAATCGTCAGGGTCGTTCCCTGGTGTAGCTTGTGCTGGAGTAGCCTTTTTGGGTGATTCTAGAAACCCGCGTGGGGTTGGTGTTCTTGCCTTTCGAGTTCTTTTGATAATTCCGCTAGGATTTGCTATGCTTCGTACCTGGATAGCTGCCTGGCAGCTTCGTCAATCGTGAACTGTTCTTTTAAGGTTAGATGAATCGTCTTTGGCTGTCTCTAGCTGGTTTATTTCCTGCTCGCTTAGAGGCCTTGCCCCTACTTGGATCCTAAGACTGCGAAATCTTTATAACTTGTTGAATTTAAAAAAATGTAACGGCTCCACGGGGTGGTGCCATATGTTGATAGGATAACGATACAGTCTCTATACCAAAGTGCGGTATCTAACGAGACTAAGTACCGGAGGCTTAGACTAAGTTGTTGTAACAAACTTCTTACTATATCACAACTACTAAGTAGTTCCTATAGTAGGCATTTGGTAAACCTAAGCGAATACTAAGATTATCCAAGCGAACTGAAGAAGTAACTGTTCAAACAAGTATATTGAAAACTCTGTCTGTCGAAGTCTAGCTTCTCTAAGTCTGGAGAATAGTAGGTCTTAAATACACTTGTCAGGCAATCCTGTGCCTTGCCTCAACAAATAACAATAAGGCTCCGAAGGTGGCAGCCTTGAAACTCCATAGGTATCAAACCTAACACCTGGTGGGTAGCAAACGATACTCAACATAAAACATAAAACATACTGAGTATCAAACGATACTCGAAACCAAACATAAAACGTACTGAGTATCAAACGATACTCGAAACCAAACATAAAATGTACTGAGTATCAAACGATACTTGAAACCAAACGTAGTAACTCAGGTACCCGTACCCGTTACACCATGGGGCAATTATTTGCCCTTCTAGCCACAATCACCCCCACTATGCTCTTGACTACTGCTAACCGAGCAGGATGCCCCCACTTGTCCAATTTCTTTACCTATCGGACAATTGAACTCTATTCATATTAGGTTAAACCTTGTGTCCGGAGAGCCCCTGCGACCCGAGATTACCCTCCCTTTAGTCGTTCTCAGAGAGTAAAGTAGGCAATGCTGAACTTCTCTCCTGACAACAAAAAGAAGGTTCATCGCTCGTGCGATCGTGTTTAATCGCTTGCTGCATTCTTGCTTCTCCTTCTGCCTTCTTACTCTCCTTCATGTCCAGCATGAATGAAAATTTGATCTCTTTTTATTAACTTTAGCAATGTTCAGACTGTTTTTCTGGCAAGCGGGGTAGGTTGTGAAATAATGCTTGGCGCCGAGCAACATCCAGTTCCTGAGCCTCTTCCCCATATATCACGTTTACAGCGAGTGATACACTGCAAAGGTAGGTCAACAACGAGATTCTTTGTGATTTCATGGAAGCAATCTTTGCACCAATCCTTGCGCTAGGCAATACTGCCATTGAGGGTACATGTGCCTATAGAGAGGTATGATTTTGTTTCTTACATCTCATGGGTTGGATTGCGGATTACTTGGAAAATGTCACATTGTACAGTATTCAACTAAATCAGTCCCCTTTGTGTGAGGTTCAACTGGAATAGTTCGGATCAGATTTGAGACGTTCTGCGGCCATACAGTATTATTGAAGATGCAAACATCACTTCAACAAATATTGTAACAATGACAAGCACGCCAAGGAAGAACTAATGCATCCTGGTTTTAGATTTCTTCCAAGTATCCTTTTGGAGCCTCCGAATAATCAGCAATCTGACCTTCCAAAACTAGATATTCTCCACGTGGTGTACCTGAGAATATTTGAAACCCAGCTTAAGAAATAGCTTATCGAATTTCTAAATACTACAAGTAGCTAGAAGCATTCGTTGCTATTGGGAAGAGTTAGCTGTTTATCCTGCCTACTAGTATTTCCCACTTGAATCAAGGGTACAGACCGTTCCCTTAGTGGACCGGACAAGAGATAAGAAATCTGGTTAAAGTGATTGTATCATGTGTTGTAGCTTCTCTATATCGTCCAAGTGCAGCCGAACATCTCATATTAACTAGAGCTTTAACCTGTATGCGATCGATTGTTGACTTTACATTAATGTCACAATATACAAGCCCTACTGATTTGATGATACAATTCCTCGAACAGTACCTAAAAGCTTTTCATAATCAGAATGACATTTTTAAAGAGTACTGAAAAGATAAGTCAACTACTAGGACAGTTCGAGAGGTTACTGCCAGAATTCAGTGTGAGAATAGCGAAATACTTAATCAACACTGCCTTTCGGGGGCCACTGCAGCCAAAAGATGTCGTATTGCGGATGAAGAATGTCGCGATTTAGATGGAATTGTCGCAGATATATCTGATGAGAGTGTAGACTTTAACTTTGTTAAGATACACATGTTAACTCACTTTGGGGATAATGTATGGCACTTTGAGAACAATAAAATGTATTCCACCGTGTCGGGAGAATCAAGTCCCAAAACAATGATCAGGGAAGACTATCAACAGTTTAATAAAAATGATGTGAGTCATGAAATACTAAGATATTATGACACACTTGACAGCTTCAAAATGCATGAAATGAATATCCAAGTGGACCAAGTGCATTTCATTCATGATGAAGTACTTGATGAAGAGTACAAACGGCAGGTTGAATCAGTTACTAAACAACCAAGAGGTTTCATAGCGACCATTGAAACCATTTCACAGTTGAATCAGAGCTTGGGGAATTTTTCTGGACTTCGTACAAGTACTAAAGTATTAATGATGGAAATCATCTGTAAATCAATAGTTTGATATAGATTCAGTTAAGAAGTTTCTAGTGGATATATGTGAGCTTTTATGTGTCCTAGTAGAGAACTTTCTGGACACGTGAGGGGTTACTTGGCACCTTCTTTGTGGTGCAAGAACCCAGGTTGGAGGGGAAAAGGGCATAGCAGGAATGATTAGGTATGGGTGGGTTCGGGTAATAGCATTATTTATGGAGCATTAAAAGGCTTTTATCCAGCTCACTCGGTATCAATAATGAAAGTTCGAGACCTAACAACTGGTTTTGTGGATAGACTTGTATTAGTAGATAGCTCATTGGTTGTGAATTCTGGAAAAATGAGCGATATTAGACGACTTGAAACATTTACTTTGGGGACAGCGAATGGGCCAAACGGACCTACCAAGATCGTTGTTGGTATCAAACGCATCATCGGCATGCTGCATTTAGTACATGAGACCACTAGGACAGATAACAAATACTGGTATGTAAATAGTAGGATTAATTTAGAAACATTTTATAGAATATATTGAAAACTGTATGGTAGAAAGAGGAAGTAAAGTCATGCAAAAAATGCAACAAAGCTTGGTGCAAAAGCAACGCAGAGCAGTGGCCAGGAGAGGCTTAAAGATACAAATAGTAAACGAGCCAAGGTGTCAAATAGGGGTGATACATAAAGTGTTAAGCAAATCATAAGGTCTTGAGAAAGACGAGAGGAAGTACAAAGTGTGCAAGCTTCAGTGAAATGAAAGAGATTTGATACACGTATAAAAGAAACAGGAAAGGTGTGTGGGACCGGTACATGGATAGAGAATGTATATATAATCTAAAGAACCACGTCAGGGGGACAGAATCCAATGGAAAAATCTAGGGGAAGAGAGAGCGCCAGGTGCGAAATAGGGTGCCGAGACCAGCTGCACTTTTTCTGGAGGTGGATAGGTAGAAAGGTGACTTACAATGGCCAAAATGGCCCTGAAGTAAATACCATGAAAAAAAAGTGTAATTTAAGCGAGACCCCTTCGCAAGTGAAGCAAGCTGGAGGCCGCAGACAAAAGCTAAAAATAAATTGCGATAAATATATGTATGGGGCTTGAAGAAGGCCACTTGAGCTTTTAGAACATGATATGAATATGGGAGGGATAGGAGCGACTAGGGTAGGTTGTCTTACTAGATGGTACAGGGAGATAAGTATGTAATATATGAGGTGGAATTTTTTGTCTGATGATCATAATGATAACATCGCAAGTCCAAGTCATGTGAAACAAATCACAAATCTATCACTCATAACCATGAGCCATGTGAAACCATATCCTCGCCTAGTCAGGTTGGTGACATATGTAGAGAAGATAGTTCATGTTAACACTGTTAGCAACTGTAATTGTGATATATAATAAGCAAATATTTGAATCAAGGTCTTTCTGATAGGTATAAATAATAAGTTTGAGAACAATTGAAATAATATTTGTGAAATCATGCTTTCAAATACCTTCAGCTAATATATATAATGCTTTTATAGCAGTTTAAATTACACACAAGACAAAAAAACATCCCCAGTTGTAGACTACAAAAGATATAGGAGATCCTGCTCGAACTCTTATATATAACTCAAATGAAGATAGCAAGGATAAGCTTATTTCTTAAGTCATGCAAGACTATAACAGACTATTTTGAAATAACTCTGAATTGAATTACAATGTGGGTTGAACTACAAGACATCCACTCAACTGAAACATTATATATAGAACTAGATAATAAATACTGACTTGACTAATGACTATTCCTCTCGGCAAGGTTGGTAGACAACATTGTTTTACGATATAGCTAGCAGCTATGCTATGGAAGATTAAACAGTATAGCACGATTTGAGTTTTCAGATTCACTAGACTAGCAATATCAACTATCAAATTTGACAGAAAAGATACAAGTGATTTTAATAAAACACTTAGGTGTGAAAATGTTATTTGATATTAAACATCAGAGATAAGTAACTAAAGTGAATGTATAAGAATTTAAGAAAAGTTTACCTAATATCTAAATCGTTTGGTCTTTGGAAAGAAGTAGACTATAGTTGAAACTGCATTAATCAACTTTTTTGACACTGGGATAACTAAAAATATAACTAAAACAATAACTTACAATATAGAGAGTGAACATATATGCTATTGCATGGTGTCTTCTAACAGAGTACTAGTAGTGTGACTATAGCCCGCATTCTAAATTACAGGAAGGAAAGTGTTATACTAGTTCAAATAGTTTTAATGTAAATAGTCAATACCTTATCAATCTTCTTAGTCTACTCTTTATTATTGCCTCCAGAATTTTCACCTTCTATGTAAAATAGTTAGATCAAATATCAACCTTAGAGACCATCATATCTTCTGTCTTATATACATTGTATCAATTTACTCTGTGAAAACTACTTTCTTTGTGCATAATGTATTTCGCCCAGTAATGAGTCACCCCTCAGTAATGGGTCACTATTTCAACATTGTAAATACCAAGAAAATTTACCACCATCAACCCACTATTTCATTTAAGAAGTGCCGGTTTTGCACATTTGTAGTATTGTATAGTTCCTGCCATTCAAAAAGGAGACCAGATTTTCACCTTTTTTCAAATCCTTAAGGCAACACAACCAGAAACATAATTGTAGAACAAAAACCTGTTTCTGAAAGACAAGATAGAGGAGAATAGAAAACAGGTTTTTTTTCAGCAATTATATTTGTGGTTGTATTGCCTTCAGGATTTGAAAAGTTGGATTTTTGGTGGGAAAAATAAAAGGGTGTTACTTTCAGCCACACTTACTTATCTTAGTCAGCAGGAAATTATTTTCTAAAAAAGAAGTTTTCTATTTTGTAATTACAAAAATCGGACAAATATATAGAAATAAAACCATAAACCTAAAGTCATATTAAATAACCCTGAGATTATTAGTCAATGTTGTTCTAATTATTTAAGTTTAATAGATTGTAGTTAATAAATTCAATAGATGAATTGCTTTTCTCTTTAATATCTACTTATTATTGCAAAGTATTTATAAATATATATTTTTGTCTATGTAAATTCATATTATCATACGAGTTAATTGGTAAATTACAACCTAATAACTCCTAGCTAACATGCTAAAGAAACGATACTATCCTGAAAAGGATGCCTTGGCAATAATATTAGCACTGCCACATATAACACTCTTTGCTCAGCCAGGTCCCCTTTTTGAATCGCAGGAACCATACTTGCTGATAGTCTATATGAAAACATATTTGGAACATTACATAAACTACACTGTTAAAACACTAAAGTGATAATTCATGATTCAATTACAATTTGTCTGATAATCAGAACATAAAATTGACTTATAGTTAATCTTTTCATATAGCAAGTATTATAAATAGGTTAAAGAAAGACCCTTGGTATCAGAAATGGAAATTTTCTTCTACAAAATGTGAGAAATAGATTTGAAAAATTGGGTAGATAGAGATAATTGATATAATCAGAAATATGAGACTTATTGATGTTTATCTTATTACCAGATTTCTCTAAAGTTATGAAACTTAGTATACTGTAATTTTAATATTCTCTCTGAGATATAGGAAAGGTAAAATTGTATTTAGATACATGTTCTATCTCATGGGCAACGTAAATTACTTGGTGAAGAGCATATGCTCTTGCCAAAAGTGATCACTTTATAAGGGTGATATGCTATCAAGCAAGTACTCATCTTGACTATCTCCCTCACAAAGCACAGAAATGATAGTTTTGTTAGAGCATAGCCTAGTTGTAAACCTATAGGTGTTCATATATATGGATGTTTTTTTTGGACAGGTAATGAATTTTTCCACTAGATTACACTCCTGTTTTCTTCTTTTCCAACTCCTCCTAATCCTACTACCAACTCTGTCGTTCAAGTCCAAACTGCAGGCAAAATACACCACTGCTTGCAAAAAAGCATCATGGAGCCAAATAATAATGCCGATGCTCTATTTACCAAGCAAACCTTTCAGCAGTTTACCAGATGGTTAAATTCTCCTGATCACAAAAACAGGATATGCCAAGTTTCCAAATTGAGTGAATAATAGTAGTTGTATCAAAGAGTCGCTAATAGGAGAATAGTGGCACTTTGATCAAGAAAAATGGTCCTGCTACCGGAACTGATTGATCTTTCCAAATGAGAAGCCTGCCCGAGGTCCTGAGCAATAGCAGCAATACAACCAAAGACATAATGCTCTTACCTATTACTTTATTAAAGATGGGAAGCTTTTTCGGAAAGGAGCCATTAAGGATAATATCCCTGAGTTGGATCGTGAAGTTCTTCAGCCTGCAGATACATTTTTACAAAATTCAGGCTGTTAACAGTCAACTTGGCAATGCAGGAATGAATAAAACCACGATTGGTGTCCATGATTGCTACGATGGAATAACAGGCAGTGAGGTTGAGTGGTTGCTTAAGCATTGTCAAACCTGCCTTCTGAATCGTCAAAATTGATCTTGTACGCCCTTGAGCCAATTTTCTTAGGTCATACTCTTCAGCGAATCCAAATAGACCTTGTTGATATGAGGCATGAGCCTGACCAGCAAGTCAAACAAATTCTTCATATAAGGACCATTTTAGTAAGTGGTTCTCGCTATTTCCATTAAGGAGCAAAATGTCGAGTGAGGTTGCTTCTCAAATAGCTGTCTTGATTGGATGCTATGGTGTTCCTGAGATTCTTCAGTGCAATAACAGACATGAGTTTAAAGGTATTCTTCTGGTTCTTCTCCAAAAATACGGTATCAAGGTATGCAATGGACGTCCCTGAACACAACAGATGCAAGGTCTCGTTGAGCAAGCCAATGGAACAATAAAGACAAAGCTTCAAGCTTGAAAGATAGATACAGTTATGTCAGGTGGTGACCCTCATTGTTGTTCTCTTGCCCTGCCAGAAATCGCACTTGCAATGAATCGGCAACCTCATTCAAGCCTTGGAGGCCATGCCCCCTACAAGGTCATGTTCAATCGAAAACCAAGATGGGAGGAATCAATTCCAATTGGTGCCAGACTTCAGAAATCCCTCATGGATATTTCAGATGAAGAGCAACCTCCTGGTCAGAATAATGTGAGTAATATAGATGAAGGTGAATACGGTAAAGTCTCTCAGCAGCCAAGTACCAGCAATTCTCTAGCGGGGCGCTAGGACCTGAGTTTGTCTTTGATGAGCTAGACAGAAGTCCAATCAATCATACTCCCCTGAGTACTACCCTGGAGCTCGAATATGAAGAGCTCTCCGGAGTCATACCTGATATTCTCTTCAGCCAAAGTCCTGTGGCAAATAGGATTGCTCATACGGTACTTGAAAATTCTATGCAGAAGGAGGCAGAAAAAGTGAGAGAAAGATCATCTCACAAGTATAACAAGCAACACACAATTGAACTGTTCAGAGCAGGAGATATTGTCAGTCTAAAAATACTACACGAAGACCGTGCAGCCACTGATCCTCCGAGAATCTTTTGTCGCATACAGGCTGAAAGCTATCTAAATCGCTATAAACTTCAAACTGCCTACGCTGTACTCAAAAACCACTCTCCAGTCAATGCTTTCCTTCGTGTTCCAGATGCACCTGGTATTTATATCTCAATTCCCTCTGCTCTAATGTCTATTGAAATTACCCTTCATGCAGCGGCGGGAATTGTGTCCACAAGCGAGTGGATCGGGGTTTCTTGCAACTGCAAAGGTCCAAAATGCAGTGGGAGATGCCGTTGTTCCAGGAATAAAGTTTCATGCTCTGTACATTGTCATTCTCAGGAGTTTGACTCCAGCAATTGATCTGCACTCGCAATCAGAACAGAATTAGTACTAGTAGATAGGGAAGCTTCTAATCTCAGTGTGCTGTGGGATTCTGACTATGCATAGGGCGGATACTAATACAACAAGTCATTTGAGTATTTTGGGAAGCTGCCGTAGTATAAAAAGTATTCCTATTTATTTTAGTAACAATTAAATGAAAGTTATTTTCACACTAGCTTAATACAAGAGGCTGTTTGGTGGTAGCTCAGACTGAAGATACCGTCAGCTTTCGAGAAATTATCAAGACTGAATTTACTAGGTTGGTGGGATGGTGCGAAAGTTTCTTTACTGGAAGCATATCTCATCCACAAAGTGCCATACTTGATGAACAGCATATCTCCTTGACCAATAGCATATGCTCTTTCCCTAGTTAATTTCTTGGTCAGTGAGATGGATCATACACATTACTTTCTAGATTGTCATTTCTGTAATTCTTATTCTCCAATATATATAAAAGTCATTTTATACTATTTATCATAGTTTGAGAAATTTGTTATATCATGTATTAGGCTCCCAAGGATTCCTAGATGTGATCAAATATTAGGTTTGTCACTATTCATCTCACACCTCATAGTCTCTTTGCAAAATCCTCGTAAGTACACTTAGTCATAATATATATTTTTATATTCCAACTCTGATCTAGAAGTTCAAGTTTCTTTACTCCCCAGTTCTATAAACATGTTGAAGATTATTAGATTGTATATAAAACTTGTTATCCTTTGTAGATCCTATATAATAATACGATTAAATACCTACTAATTATTCACATACTAGTTAAACAGATAAGTGTTGAACACTTAACAGTAATCTTTCCATGATATCTCTGATTTAGACAGTCAGTCTATATATAAATTACCTGTTTAAAATGAGAAAAAAAGTAATAATTCACAGGAGAGTCTTATAAAACTAAATATATATAATAGCATACATATTATGTTTGCAATATATACAAGAGAAGATATAGCACACTGGTATTTCTAAAAGTATTTTGCATACTTGTAAAGTAGGAGAAATCTAATAATCAGAAGATAGGCCATTTTAAAGCATAAATTATTGACAAAATAAGGTCCTAAGTAATGTAAAAAGTAATGGTAAAGAACATGGTAGAAAGAAAGTAACAAGTATTCAAACAATATCGTAAGATCTTCATATAAAAGGTAGGATATTAAGCTTATTTTCTAAAAAGTTTGGTAGCTTTAGAGAAGTCTGATAAGATACATATCAATAAGTCTCATATTTCTGATTCTATCAATAATCTCCATTTACCCAATTTTTCAAATCTATTGCTCATATTTGGTAGAACAAAATTTCCATTTCTGATGCCAAGGGTCTTTCTATAACCTATTTCTAATGCGTGCTATATGAAAAGATCAACTATTAGTCAATTTTATGTTCTGATTATCAGACAAATAGTAATTGAATCATGAATTATCACTTTGGTATTTCAACAGTGTAGTTTATGTAATTGTCTAAATATTTTTTCATATACACTATCAGCAAGTACAATACTACTAATGTGCAAAACCTGCACTTCTTAAATGAAATAGTGAGTTAATGGGGGTAAATTTTCTTGGTATTTACAATGTTGAAATAGTGACTAATTACTGGGAGGTGACCCATTACTAGGTGAAATACGTTACATGATTGATCACTTTATGTAGCTCTACTCCAAGCACTTACCAAGTGAGAAGGGCCTTGTACTAGGAATTATCATGCTAGCATAACCAAAAGGGAAGTAGATCTATTATGAACAAGGTAATATAGGATAATGTTTAAGGTTTATTGTCACAGGTGGGGCAAATTAGATGAGAACAGTGTTCCCAAATGGCCTGAGGGCCCTATAGGGCATTGGGGGTCTCTAGTTCTGAGTATTCCAGGTGGCTTAATTCCAGACAAAGGCTTACAGCATCCATTTTTCACAAAGCCAGCTGTCTTGGTGGTTGACAGGTGGGCCCCACAGTCTAAATCCAAATGGGAACTACTGGTAGGGCTCGCTTGTGATCACTAGGACCCAGCGATGACATGCAGAGTCCGGTTGTTATCTGCAGTGTCCGGCTGTCATCTGCAGGGCCCAGTTGTTACCTACAGTGCCCTGTTGTCAACTGTTTTCACCTGCAGGGCCCTGTAGTCACCTGCAGGACCTGGCTATTATCTGGTAGGCCTGCTTGTCAAATGCCAGGTTCAGCTCTTATGAGCCAGGCTGTATCCGAATCTTAACCAACAATCTATCCACCCTATGTTTTCATAGTTAGTGGATTTGCTATTGGTAATGATTAATACTAAATTAGAAAGTTGCAATTGAGGTAAGACACCTATAGGGCCCAGCAGT
This sequence comes from Tuber microsphaerosporum, assembly GCA_003521225.1. Lineage (NCBI taxonomy): Eukaryota > Fungi > Ascomycota > Pezizomycetes > Pezizales > Tuberaceae > Tuber > Tuber microsphaerosporum. Next base: position 43,086 of record QOVD01009848.1, read on the forward strand.
CCATCTCAGGCAAAACCAAGGATGGCCCATAGCATTGTTGTCTGTCTGTAGCACACTCCTGGAAATTGGTATCCTTCCCATCTTGAGCAAAAGACAGATGGACTGAATGCTTGAGAACTCTGGATGAGCAGAAGATTTTCTGTAGTGAATATCTTACTGGATCAATTGTTAGCAGTTGTAAGCTTTCTTACACATGAGCAGAGTTTGAAGAACCAATCTCATTAAAGATCAACCCAATATCTAAATTTCTTTTCTTATCGTCTAAATGAGTTATATATTTTAGAACAATGTCCTTTGTTGGATATAGTTTTATGCTAACTCTAGTTGAAAAGTACAGTTTAGAAACCAAAACATATTTTTGAATATTCAACCCATGGGACTAGTTATAAACTAACCTCTCTGAGTCTTAGAATTATAAGTCTATTTCTCTTCACTCACCAGACCATCCTGGTTTCCAATTAAAACTCATATAGTATGCTCACTGGGCTAACTTGGAGATAATCTTTAAATAGAAGTGGTAATCAGTATATATATCTCATTATGGGAGATATCCTTTGCCTCAAGAGCTGATGAAGAAGAACAGCTTTTATAGGCAACCATTGGTGAAATGAAAAGAGTCACATTAACTGTGGGAGACACACTCCCCTAAGCGTCCATTAGGGCTATAGGTTAAGTTACCCTGGTAATTAAATAGTAGTACAAGAGCCCTCTACTAGCCACACCTATTTTCAGATATGAGTAACATCTTGTAGTACTAATCCTCCTATCACTGGTTTGATTTATCTCCCTCCACCTCTCAGGTATTTTCATCGTTCTATTATATCTATTCTATGAGATAGACAATGTGACATTTCCCAGGTTCAAGTTGTTATCTCAGTTGTTGGAGTTTTCTCTTTCCACCGAAATTATATACTCGTCACTCTCCCATACCTACAATAAATAACCCTGCTGGAGAGGGGTTTAGCCCAAAGTACAAAGCTCCTTAGGTTTCACCCCTTCCCGCGAATGGTATTTTCATCAGACCTATTACCCAATTCTGTTCTGTAAACAAAATAAAACCTTCCAGGGGCCACCAGGCAATTAACTCAATACACCCTGTCAGGGTCCCCTCTAGCCTTCGCTAAGATCAGAATACCCTTTCTCATAGTTTGCCATCATACCAGGTGTCTTGCGTGCCCTATTTTCCCAACGTTCTCAGCACAGCCAATCATGATATCCCTTGACGCGGTTTCTCATCACATGAAGATAAATCAGCTTCAGATCAGACTACAAATATCTCTATTCTTGGGGGAGAAAAAATCCGACAAGCAAACTTTATTGAAGGGCTATATAATCCTCCCACATTGGATGATCTAGCGTTAGATTACTTACTAGGTGAGAAACCATGAAACATCACTCATTTTGGACAACATTAAACAAGTTCCATCGCCAGTATCAAATTCAGCATTGGTAAACAGTGGAAGTCAAACCGCATGCGTTAGCACTGCACACATCAGCTAGTTGGCATGGCACTCTATCATATTGGAATGACCCGATAAATTCTAACCTAACCACTACCATAGCATTCTCCTATCATAATAATATTTTATCAAAAACAAACCTAATCAGAAAACAAGAGAAAATAAGAGGAAGCAAAGAACGAAAGAAAGAAAAATCAAAAAATAATAATAAGGCACTCCAGCATCTGGCTGCTCCCCTTTCAATTCACTTGTAGATGGAGCCGTACTCCACTTGGGATATTTAACCCTTCTCTTCGCAACCTGTCAGATGGCATCGCCAGCCAGTTGGCGAGCCGAATGGCCTGCCCTATCGTTTCCCCCATTCGTTCTTATCACGCTTAGGGGAGAGCTCTGTTATCATTGTTTAAACATTGGGCAAACGTTTCCGAGAAGTTCCCGGCTGTCGACCCCTCAAGGCGTTCTGTTGGGCTGCTGGCCATCCATCCATCCCCATTAATGCGGAGTCCATCTGATCTTCTCCGATAGAATTACGTTCTTCAGTCTCTCTTAAAGTAACCTGTCCACTGTTAAATCATTTCTCATTTATAATGCGATCAAGGCATGCGCGAGACGGGCAAGATCAATGATTGATATGAAACGCCCATTGGATAGGGCCCTTACACCCTCCCAAGCCTCACCTCTATAGCACGGGCAACTAGTAGGTATCTCCCAAGCCCAATACCGCAACATTCATTAGGTTGCGCTGCTTGTGGGAATCGGTCCCTTTTAGCGAGTGCTGTGTTTATATATATTTGGTCATAATCCCCGTTAGGACACTTGCAGTATGGCTTACCGATTTCTCTCGTTTCCCAAGAGAACAGTCTATTTACGGTTTGCCTATAGCTGCGGGGGGTAATAAGAGTGGGGGATAAAAAGGGAAAATAGGAAAATAGGGCGTAGGCAATAGTCTATGGGTGAGGGGTTTGATACGACGGAGGAAGGGAAAACCGCAAAGTATAACTACTAAGCCTTTTCACATAATAGTACTATTTCACATCATGGAAAGACTCTACTGCACTTTGTAAACAGAGATCCATAATTATTATTTAGCTAAGTTGGACTGTGGGGCTTGAGACGGGTGTGATAAAAAATATATATCCATTTTGCATCTTAAGGGATTTCCTTTGGCTAAGATGGTGGTGTTAAAGGACAGCCGCCGTGAAAATCGGGATGAAGGAAAGGAATGGAGATGATTCCGATGAGGTGGTGACTCAGGGCCCTCAATTACCGTTGTGAGATTCCGCTAGGTGAGACTCTATCAGGGCGACCACTCTCTTATGGCCAAACTTTGCTGCGAGAATGAGGGGCGTTTGGCCGTGGTAATCGGGCTTGTGGGGGTTAACCTCTTTCCGCTGCAGTAGAAGTTTGACAACTCCTTGACATCCACTCTGAGCTGCCAACGAGAGAGGTGTTCGACCGAAATCAGTTGGCTTATCGGGATTGACCTCTCCACGTTCAAGTAGTACTTTTACTACTCTTTCATATCCATCCCAAGCGGCACGCGCGAGCGGTGTCAGCCCGCAATCATCTGGTTTTTCGGGATTGACCTTTTCACACTCAAGCAGGGTTTTAACGACTCCCTCATGTCCATTCCGAACTGCAATCGAGAGAGGTGATATGCCCGAATCGTCGGGTTTGTCGGGACCGACCTCTTCACTCTCAAGTAGGATATTCACTATTTCCTCATGTCCATTCTAAGCGGCATGAAAGAGAGGTGTCTGGCCATAATTGTTTGGCTTGTTGCAATCGACTTCATCCAGCTGGAGCAGCATTTTTACCACTTTATCATGTCCGTTATGAGCAGCCCATGCAAGTGATGTATGCCCCCCAAAGTCTCCTGCGTTGATATCATAACATCCCATTTCTATTAAAGCAACTACTACCTCACTAATTCCAAAGAACGCTGCGCAGTGCAATCCACTAAACGGGGAAAAGGTGGGAAAACCCTCGGGATCCAGAAAATCCGCTTGCTCACAAAGCACTTTGGGGGATATGTGACCGTCATATTCCCGAAGCAGCTCTAGGGAAAGTGACTTTGCGTATTCTGAGAGTTCCATTTTCGCATGGACTCCCCAGTAGACAGAACAATATTCTAGGAAGGGTGTATCAAGCATGTTGGGAGAGGAATCGGCTGAAAGGGATCTGATCTGCTCCAATTTTAGATAAGTGAGGCAGATCTTCGCCAATTCCGAGTGAGGTCTACTGAAAATATCGGGAGAGTTGGAAAGATACTCCTGCAGAGTGGGATGAATCAGGCGTACAGTTGATGCCTCCTCATCTACGTCAATAAGACCTTGACAGCAAGCGACTAGCACCGGAATAGAAGGGACGTTTCTGGCATTGAAACGCGTCGAGTCTAGCTCGATTGCTAGAGCATGGCAGAGCTCATCCGCTGTTAGCGGCCGCTGCGCGTGAGTGATCCACATCAAAGCTTCCATCCCAAGTCGCGATTTATCACCACCCTGCCCCTTTATCCGCTCAATCGTTGCATTGTAGGCATCTCGTAACCACAGCCCGCCCGTCTTTTTGCTGAGCAGTTCTCGTCTCCGATGTATTGTCGATCCTTGCAAGATTGCCTTGATATTTGAGGAAACCAATAGAAACCTAAATATCTCCATTAGCCGATCGTGTGTATGTGAGGTTCTTATCATTGTTGCCCCTACGCACATTTCAGATATCCTTTGGGGGATCTTCTCTAGAATGTCGTCCTCCAGACTCTCATCCATTGCATCTTGCATTTCGTCCTCCCCCAACCTAGCACGAAGGTATCCGATGATATCACCTTTAATTGGAGCTATGGATACACTAACCACCATTCCAGTAAGAGCTTTTTCGACCTCAGCTCGGATATGGAATCTTCCAGTCACGAATATTCGGGTGCCTGAGGACTTGTCAAGGATTTGTTTGAGCGAATTAAGGACTCTGAGCCGTTGCACTCCTTCGCTTTCGTCTAGACCGTCAATACATATCAACGTGGGTTGTAAGGAGGTGACGAGCTGCAACATCTTCACAATATCAGCCAGCTGGGGCCCGCGCCCACCAATGGCCATTCTCTGTCCCTGAAAGGCCTGCGATATTTCCTCTGGAATCCTTTCCATTCCACTAACCATCTGTTTCAGTAAGGAACCTAGCATACTGGTTGCAAACTGCTCTTTTCTAGCGGCCGAGTCAAAGTAGAAACATGCAACGGCAGTGCTTTGTCCTCGGGCCTGATCGCACAACCGGTCTACTACTAGCGAACTGTCCCCGTAGCTTGTCAGCACAGGCTCACCTTCCCCCCTCCCGCAGAATAATCTTTCTTACGTGATGAACGTCTTGCCGACCCCCGGATTTCCATAACAAAACAGAATGGGCTTAGCACTTTCACCTTCCCCACCCAATCCAGACCATCTCCTAAATTCCTCAGTTTGTACAAACCATTCTCCGACATCGTTAACACGGCGCTCCTGAATGTCCCAATGAGATAACTTGGGCTCTAGCGGAGACAGCCAGGTTAGGATTTGAGAGCGATCACTGGCCACACCCCAATCTTTCTCCACATTTTGAAAATAGTTTGTGCCATTGAAGCAGCTGATACCGCCATGGATGGTATACTGAGCCATCTTTCACCCTCTATTGCTTGAACTGTTGAAGAAGAGGAATTGTTGGGTATAGTCGGTTGGTGGTATCGTGGAAGATAAAGAAGTGCGGAGGTCTGCTTGTGTAGGAGGAAAATGGCAGAAACCACTTGCCACCCCATTATGCGGAAGCAAACTCGAGCCAAGCCACCCGGAATGCGTGAAAACTACGTCATTACCGCGGTTGCTTTACGTGTACTACCGGTAAGCGAACCTCCAAAATGGAAGACCTAAATTTATGGAATGTCAACTAACATAGCACGGGTACTTTTACAGCACCATTCTTGGCAAATATATACCACAAAAAAGTTCCAAATTCGGACCCGCCACCAAGTTTACACCCTTTTCCTCTGTTCTGACTATTGTGGTTGACTTTGGAAATTGGGGGAGTGTGGCAGATCGTTCAGATGCATTGCAGAGAGTTTGAGAGCACGATTTATTGTTCAAAAGTTTACGGAATAGATTATACCAACATGCCTCTCCTTTGTTACCGCAGGAGTGTAAGGAGGAACAAGGGATTGTGGAGAAATTCTGAGATAGTTGTGGCGATCTATGGAAGGATCAGGACGCTCTACTTATGTTTTACCTATGCCTATCCTTACCGCCGGTCTTGCTTTTTTTAATTAAGCAAGAGCGTAAACGAAGTGCAAGCGGCGGAAGTTACATTTTTCATATCCTTCTTCAAAAGTGCCTAAGCCCTACGTGGGTTCCCTCACCCTATCGCCTACCCCTGTGCAACCCATATTCTCTCCCACCTTGATAAAACGTGGATCATAACTGCACGGTAAGTCGCTGCACCGGCAAAGCAAATCAGCGAAAACAGGAACCCCAACCCCAAAGCATCGTCTACCGATACGTGATCAGGCATAGAATCTGTAGTCGCTGACGGCATGCTCCCACTTCGGGTGGCTGGAGTCGGTGATGGCCCCCTTCGAACTCGAGGATCTGATGGGCAATTGAGTCCCTGAAATACTCTCTGGTGCCAGATTTGCCCGCCACGGATAATAGTACCGTAACCGTATGCTTGCTAACCGGAAATTCTAACCGCAGTCTACAGTAACTTGCGATGAAGAGACAACACCCCCTGCCAGTAAAATATTCAAAACTTACGTACTGTACCTTCGTACAGCATACTGTAGATTCTGGGTAAACTCGACCTGCCACGATTCCCTGTACATTTGGTAGTTACTATCCCCGGAAGAGCCAATTCGCCACGGGGTTAGCCTTTAAGAGGAATAGTGGCTGCCTTAAGAAGTATGGCGGCGGGTCGAGCTTACCCGGCCGGGGAGGGACTGGCTCATCCAGCACTACTTTCGACAAGGGTTTCTGTTTTGACACGTTAAGCTCGTGTATCGGGTTTTCGGCCACCCGTAGTTTCCGGCCAACGTGACAACCACAATCGACCAATCAACAACACATTCAAAACCCGCCATATAACAATCCCGCCATGGATACACGCGAGGAAATGATCACTATAGCCCTGAATGCTATTGAAAATGGCATGTCTGAAAGAAAGGCAGCAAAAGAATATGGTATTGCATGCACAACTCTGCAGAGCCGTTGTGCAGGTGGATCTACAGCTCGTATCGGCCACCATTACCAACAACGTCTATCACTTAAGCAAGGAAACACTTTGTGCACCTGGATTCTTGATTAGGAGGCATATGGCTATGCCCCCTCTCATGCACGAATGAGAGAAATGGTGAGTTTTATGTTGTCAATCAGAGGAGACAGCCAGCTCCTGGGGAGGAAATAGGTTTCTGCTTTCATGAAACGGAATCCCTTGATCGCAAGCATTATTGGGAAACCAATCAAGTCTGCACATATCTGAGGCACCCAGCCACAGCATATAGAGGACTTCTATGAGCGTTTCGACACTCTTCGAGCATGACACAATACCCAGCAATGCAATGTATGGAACATGAATGTGTATGGGATCGCTTTGAGGGTGGGTAGGAATTCAGTAGTTCTTGAAGGAAGAGGGAAAAAAAAAATGTATATCCAGTCTCCTGAGAATCAAGAATGGGTGTCTGTAGTGGAGGAGATTAGTGGCTCTGGTTGCTTTATTCGCCCTTTAGTCTTATTTAAGGGTAAAGATATTCAAACGTCCTGGTTTATGGCAGAGAACATCCCAGATTTGCTTATTTCGACCACCTGTAAAGGGTGGACCTCAAATTTGATTGGTCTACCCTGGTTGAAGGAAGTGTTTCTGCCAGAATCATCACGGGTTAAGCCTGACGGCCAAATTGCACACAGGATCTTAATTTTAGATGGCCATGGAAGTCATGCTACGATAGAGTTTAGGTGGATCTGCAAGGAAAACAATTTGGATATACTCTATCTTCCGGCACATTCTAGTTATGTCCTACAACTCTTAGATCTTGGGACATTTTCACCATTAAAATCTCGCTACCGCCGTGAGATAGCCGATCTTGCATACCTTGATGATGCTGCTACGGTTAAGAAAAGACGATTTATCTATGCCTACCATAAAGCCACAAAGAAACATTTACCCCGCGCACACTTCGGTCCGGTTGGTCTACTTCAGGGATATTTCCTTGGAATCCTAGCAAAACGCTGAACTCCTCTCAGCTTCACCAAATCCACCCCTCTCTGCCGGCCGTGGAAGAGCAAACCCCACAAGACCCTGCAACCCCCACCACACCGAAGCACAAGCGAACTATTGATGAAAGCTATGTTTTCCAAACTCCCAAGTGCCCTAGGGATATCTACGAGTCGGCAAAGCACCTTGGGCCATTAACTCGTGATCAGAGAACGGTTCTGCATAAGGCAGGAAAAGCGCTAGGGGAAATGACTGGTGAGCAGGCGAAGCTACTGGCAGCCAACCGACGACTTCCACTACAGGTTGAGGAATTACAAATCAAGAAGAAGAAGAAGAAGGTGGCTCTAGATCCTAACACAGTCTTTGCTAATGTTGAATTAATTAAAAAGTCCCTGGAGGAGGCCGAGAGGGCCAGGGTAGGAGAGGAGGCACAGAAGGCAAAGCTGCGGAGAAAAAGGCAAACACTAAGGCAAAAGAACCCTTGGCTGAAGTAGAGGCATCTAGAACATCTTTGCTGCTTCAAAGACAAATGGAGGAATGTATGTTTGAATGGGAATTGTAAATTTAAAAAGTTTTTATCTTTTGTGGTGGTGCCAAGGTGGCCGAAAACTACGGGTGGCCGAAAACTCCATACTCGAGCTTAGGCAGGTTCTGCTGCGACCGTCTTGACACGAACTATCCTTACCACCACAGCAACCGCACTAACCTTTCCAAATGCCCTGGTGCCCTGTGGCTCAACTTTAGTAAAGTCTTAGAAAAATCTTTCAACTCCAAGTTTTGTGCTGTTCTTACAGTAGAAGAACTTTAGTGTTCTTACCGTGTTGCAACCTATAATACGTAATTCGCCACAATAATAAGAACAGTTCCTATTACGGCCGTCTTAGCAGAACCTGTCTATTTACCTCGCTTCGGAATTTATAGAGATGTGGGAGGCGATTACCAATGCGGCGACTTGTTATACTAAAGGGCCCACCGGTCTTATTTATTACGGTTTTTCAAATACCTGCAAGGGTATGTTATAGGGTCAAGTGACGGAGGGTACAAAAGCACCCGGGAGGTGTAATCGGCTTCGGGAGACCTGAAGAAAATATCGGTGTGAAACAAGTGCCCAAGGAGACTATTGAGTGAGAATTATTGGAGGCCCTCTCTTGTGCCACTTGTGAAAGCCGCCGGTATTCTTTCCGAACTGAGAAAAAATCACCATGGTTCATGCTATAGGCGCGCGTGGAAGTTTCCTGGGGCACTTAGCTCTGGACGAGAGGATGCGGTTTTCACTGACAGCGGTAGTGGCAACGGATAGTAGGAAGCATCTGTCAATTGGGGAAGGAAAGCTTGGTATGCCTCAACTCGAAACCCACGATATTATCACTGCCGATGGCTTCTGTGGTCATCGTAAAGTACCGATATAGCGATAAGAATAATATCGGTTTCGAACCTTTCAGGTGGCTTAATTGAGGTGCACCTTGGCATTGTATGAGTAGCTGTACTGTACAGTACCAGTACTTGCGATGCTGCTCTAACACCGGTAGACCCCGTCTATTCTACATCAAGACCCCGCTTTTCTTCAACCTCCCAGAATATCATCGACCAACCACACCCAATAACCCCTGCCCTCCAAAAGAGCAAGCAATAAAGAGCAGGATATGTCTCAATATACCAGCAGTAACCCCTTCGACACCAGCAGTAACTCCTTCGACCTTAGCAGTAACTCCTTCGACACCAGCAGTAACCCCTTCGACACCAGCAGCAACCTCCCCGACATCAGCAACAACTCCTTCGACGCCTTTGAATTTCGGAGCCCTTTTAATAATGTGTGGAACAACCGTGTTGTTGCGAACGATCGGTCTGAAATCCTAGCCTGGTTATCACCCCTCGAGGGCGAGTCCTGGGCACGACATCGCGGCATTCAAGAGCGCCGTGTAAGCAATGTCGGGGAATGGCTTATGCAAACTGGGGAATTCAAAAGATGGTATAGCTGGAGTGGGGTGGGGGAAGGTGATAGCCCAGTTCTATTTTGTTATGGAGATTTGGGGGCCGGGAAGACATTTATCAGGTAACGAGGGTTATTCTCGGGGGAGAGAAGAATGTGAGCCCGTTCTGACAAGCCACGATGACAGTTCGCTAGTAGTAGACATGCTGTGCGATCAGGCCGGATGGCAAAACACGGCGGTTTCCAATTTTTACTTTGATTTCGCCGCGCGAAGAGAGCAGTCTGCGACCAGCGTGCTAGGCTCCATCCTGGGGCAGATGGTTAGAGGAATGGACAGGGTTCCGGAGGAAATATCGCGCGCCTTTCAGGAGCACCAAAATGTCATTGGTGGACGTGCACCGCAACTCTCTGATATAGTGAAGATGTTACAGGCCATCCCATCCTTACAGCCCACGTTTATGTGTATAGACGCTCTGGACGAATGTGCGGGAGTGCAACGGATCGAGCTCCTGAATTCGCTGAAACAAATCCTGGACAGGTCCCGCAACACTAGGATATTTGCGACTGGAAGGCCCCATATTCTGGCTGAGATCGAAAATCATCTTGCCGGGCGAGTGGAAAGTGTGTATATAGACGTGAGCAAAGACGACATAATCACATACTTTCGTGCTAGACTAGGCGAGGACGAAACACCCGATGCCATAGATGAGAGGCTAGAGGCAGACATTCTGAAGAAGATTTCTGAAAATACGTCGGAAATGTGCGTGGAGCCAATTTTGCTAAGACTCCCGCCCCACATTATCCACTAACAGTTATATTTAGGTTTCTACTCGTGTCCTTAATTATCGACGCAATCTTTCAAGAGACGACAATATATCGGAGACGGGAAAGGCTCAGCAAAATGGCCGACGGATTAGGGTTGGAGGATGCTTACGGCGCGACGATAGAACGGATAAAGGAGCAGGGTGGGGATAAATCGAGACTGGGGATAGAAGCTTTGATGTGGATCAGTCATGCGGAGCGGCCGTTGAAGGCGGATGAGCTCTGCCATGCCCTAGCAATCGAGCCAAGCTCCGCGGATTTCAATACCGACAACGTGCCTTCAATCTCCACGTTGGTGAGCTGTTGCCAAGGGCTTATTACTCTGGATAAGGAGGCATCAACTATGCGATTAATACATTTTACTCTCCAACAATATCTTTCCGCCCGTCGGGATATTTTCAGAAGACCTCACTCGACAATGGCAGAAACCTGCTTAGTTTATCTGAATTCCGAACATGTCAGGTCCCTTTCGGCTGATCCCTCTCCGGGCATCTCTCCCACACCCTTCCTAGAATATTGTTCTGTATACTGGGGAGTCCATGCGAAAAGGGAACTCTCGGACTACGCAAGATCACTTGCCTTGGAGCTGTTTCAGAAAAATGACTGCCATATATCCATCAAATTGCTCCTTGGGCAGGCAGGGTGTCGGCACATTGAGGATTTGGGTACCAGTTTCCCGTTCAGTGGCCTACACTGCGCATCGTTCTTCGGGATCGCTGAGGTTGTAGCTGCTTTGATAGAGATGGGATGCCATGATATTAACGAAGAAGATTTTGGGGGGCATACACCACTTGCATGGGCTGCTCAAAATGGACATGAGCACGTGGTGAAAATACTACTCGAACGAGAAGAGATTAACCCTGACAAGCCAGATAACGATGGCCAAACGCCGCTCTCGCATGCTGCTCAAAATGGACATGAGCCAGTGGTGAACATACTACTCGAACGGGGAGATGTCAACCCCGATGGGCCGGATAACGATGGCCAAACGCCGCTCTCGCATGCTTCTCAGGCTGGACACGAGCAAGTGGTGAAAATACTACTTGAGCAAGAAGAGGTCAACCCCGACAGGCCAGATAACGAGGGCCAAACACCGCTCATCTTAGCAGTCAACTACGGCCATAACGGGGTGATAGCGCTGCTGCTGCCTGAAGTTCCCTACCTAACTTACCGTAAAAACTGGAATAATTGGCTCTCACGCTAGTACGTTGGAGTTGCTTCTCCTGGTAAGGTCGGTGTAAATTTGCTTTCCCGTGGGGCTGAGGGTCAGTTTTTTTCGCTGTGTTTTTCCCCCCTTAATCCAAAAGAGGGAATTCTGGACCGCTAGCGTAAGAACCAATTATTCTAGTTTTTTACGGGAGTCGAGTGATGATTTATGGGTTCCTGTTCACAAAGTACAGTAGTCTGATCGGTGGGGTGAAGCAGCTCTGTCACCGTGGAAACGTTTAGTTTCTAGCTTTTGCAGTTTTCATTTTCTTGTACTCGAGTACTTGATGTTCCTCTCGCTTCAAGTTCTTCCCTGCGCCTTGTTTTCCCCTTCTTGTACTACATTTTCCCCTACCATTTCTCCTCCACCCCTCCCCCCGAGTAATTCATAAACTGTGTATAGAGGTAACTTATAATTTAGCGAACCAAGTTGCCAGAGGCGCAAAAGCTGCTCAGGAAGTCCAATTGACCTCTGGAGACCTAAAATGAATATCGCTGCGAGGTACACGCCTCAGGGCACAACATTGGGCAGGTGTCGTTGGAAAATTTCTTGTATGACCTGTGTGAAAAGTATCGCGATCTCTTCGCTGAATAATCTCCATCATAGGCTCTACCTAAGGCGCCTGTCGTTTGCCCGGGATTCCTCACTTTTGATGAGACAGGTTGCAACATTCACGGCCACGGTGGCCAGGTGTGCAGTAGGAAAGTATCTATCATGCAATATGGATACTGGCACGCAAATTAAGTACCGTGCTCGAAATGGGAGGGGCAGCGGTAGCCCCTTGTTAAAGATCACGCTTTGTCAGCCATCAAGTGAAAGGTATCATACCTTCTTTTTAGGACAAAATATTTTATTCTGCAGGATAACCCCTAGGAAAAACAGAAGTAAATCGAAAAGTCTGGTGTGGCGGTTGTTGCAATAGTAGTTCGTAGGGTGGGGTTGGCGCAATGCTGCAATGAAAAGGGGGACCGAAAATGATCAAATAACTTAGAATGCACTTTTTTGAACCGGGGAGTTATAAGAAAACTTAGAATAATAACATTTAAAGATAGTTGGAAGCAAGGAAACAAATAAGATGACAGCGCAAATGTAGCAGGAGGAGCAAATAAACTAGTACCAGTACCCCTCTTTCCTCGTTTCTAAGCAACAGATACTCACGCAGCCGAGTCAAAGGTAGAAATTCCTATACAATGCAAAGTGTTCGGCTTCACTTCTGCTGGGCGAGTATTTCTTGCTATTTTTTGGTTACTCAGAAATTAAAGAACCCCCCTTCAACCGCCATTTTCAGAAGCCTCGCTTCAACCCCCTCTTCTGACTCCCCGGGCTTGATTACTGAAGGGTTTTCACGAGGTACTCGTGCCAAGGTTGTGATTCCACCACAACCCACGATTGCTCGCTGGCTCACAACCGTGGGCACTCTAAGGGCCTGTTCGGTGGGAACGGAAGGCTTCCGTTCGCAACAGTTTCGCATATAAAAATGGTTGTCCTTCCGTTTCGAAACGGACAGAAATGGTCACTTTGTATGGGGGAACGGAACGGAACGGTCGTTGCCGAACAGGCCCTAAAGAGTGCCTGACAGTTCAACACAAAATTACAGCTTAACGCAAATTTGTGGCTTAGCATGACTTTGTGGCTCTACATCACTTTGTGGCCAAATGTAACTTTGAGGCTCACAACATAGCATAACTTGGCCAATACTGGACCATATCATAGGAAAACCATAGAAATGTGTGCAAATTAAGGTTGAACAAGAGTACAGTTTTTTTAATTCATGGTCAGAGGTAGGAGGAATGCTATTATTGCACCAGTGGGCACTACAAGGTTGGCACTCTTCTGTTCTTGCACCATCCACCACAAAGCCACAAAGTGAGGTCAAGCCACAGTGTGGTGTTGAGCCACAAAGTTACTATGGTAAGCCACAAATTTGCCTTGAGTTGTAATTTTCTGTTGAACTGTCAGGCACTCTTTAGAGTGCCCACGGTTGTGGTGGAACCACAACCTTGGCACGAGTACTCGCGCATGGTAATCAAGGGCGGAAAACTCCAAGTGGCGGGACAAGGGTTAGGAGTGCCGATCGATCAGGGGACTGGAAAAAATGAGGATGATACCGGTAGGATGCTATTAACCTTGGGCAGTTGTGTGTTTGGCTGTGATTCTGAATCTGTGATAGATTTTTATTAAGATTGTATAAGGCTTAGCTGTGACTAAAGGAGAAGGAATCAAGGTTTCTGAAATAGATCCCTCCAGGGACTCATATAAACAAGTATCAGTTATAAAGTACGGGGACAAAACTTTTCGCCCGATGCCCTTTTTACACCAAAAATGGACATTTTTAAACAAACAATTCTCAACATTGCTTAAATTAAAACACTTGAAATCTTTCCATCAGTAGAAGTGTAAGGAATCAAAGCTGTCTTCATTGTTCATGATTGCGTCAACTAGTGCGAAAGTGACTTAGATTTTTGTATGGGGCTCCATACAAAAAAGTGCATAGCAACTGATACCAGATACTTAAACGACCTTTTCTCCATCACTTGGTAATATTTAAGCCTTCTGTAACTTTCATCCTATTATCTACAGGTTTGCTAATGTAAGGACCAATTTTCGCTGATTCTCATAGTCATTGCGCAACGAGAGAGGGTGGTGAAGATGGGCACTTCTGGTGTAAAACGGGCATCGGACGAAAAGTTTTGTCCTAGTACTCTGGTTTAATTTATTTGAAGATACCTACTCGTTCAACCCAGATTTCCGGTGTCGCCCTAGCCCAGAATTTTTCCACTGATGAAAATTGTCTTCTAACTACCCCACATGATCTTGCTGGCCTTTTTTTCCGCCATAATGACCATGCGTGAGTACGATGGCTGATGAGGGACGACCGTTGTCGTGCCCTCAGTTCGAATACTTCATTTGCGCCCGAGGATCGGTTACTACTCATATCTCCAGGATAGCAAGACATCGAAAATCTGATGCAGCTCCTGTCAGTGTTTGAGACTAAGTGGCTTTTGACCTCCAACCTCAGTATTCCTAGGGATATCAGCGTAAGTAAGGTCATGTGGCTAATACCAATATGAGTTATGCTCTAAGGTCTACATATTTGGAAAGTTTTAGTTAACAAAAAGTTGCTTTTTGACCACTGTTTCAACAACAGAGGGGGGGCGGCAGCAAGTTTTCAATGTCTTGTCGGTCCACGAGATACTTGTACCTTAGCTTTAAATCCAGGTATTGTCACTGCTGATGATGATCTTAATTTCCACTAAAAAAACGGTTTCGAAGTGTCGATTATCTAGGATGTACTCGTACTATACGAGTACGAGTTACTACTTGACTTGTGCTATGCTTGGCCTTGGAAACCCGTACAGTACTCAAGCACACAAGACGCCAGGCCTTACAAATAGAGGACCAATCCACTAGCCACAGTCCCACTCCTTTCTCGTGGCTTAACTGGACTTTTTCTCGGTAGGGTGTAGACAGGAGCCCTCAGCGAGACAGCACCCTCAGTGAGCCTTGGCACACGTTAAGCACGAGTCAACCAAAACCACCAGCCAATATTTTCCAAGCCTCACTAAGAGTGCTTTAACATCAGCAGAGCCTCGCTTCGCTCAGCAAGACCCCGCTTTTCATTCGCTTCCAGGGATATCACCAACCAACTCTACGATAACTCCTCCTTACAGCAGCGCAGGCAGCAAAGACTAGAAGATGTCTCAAGAAACCACCAATAATAGTACCAACCTGAAAAACACTTTTTATCAGTCGGATGA
This sequence comes from Tuber microsphaerosporum, assembly GCA_003521225.1. Classification (NCBI taxonomy): domain Eukaryota; kingdom Fungi; phylum Ascomycota; class Pezizomycetes; order Pezizales; family Tuberaceae; genus Tuber; species Tuber microsphaerosporum. Next base: position 58,482 of record QOVD01009848.1, read on the forward strand.
CAGTACCGCTACCGATCCCCGGTCTCAGCTTCTAACCTGGTTATCACCCCTTGAGCCCAAGCTACGACATCGGGACATCCAAGAGCGCCGCGTCGATAATGTGGGGGAATGGCTCATGCAAACTAAAGAATTTAGAACCTGGCATGACTGGAGTGATGGGGGTGAAGGCGACAACGCAGTCTTGTTCTGCTACGGAGATCCCGGGGTCGGCAAGACATTTCTTAGGTGATGAGCATTATTCTCCGGGGAGAGAAGAGTGTGAGCCGGTGCTAACAAGCCGTGACTTGACAGCTCGCTAGTGGTGGACTGGCTATGCGACCAGGCCAAAGGGCAAAACACCGTGGTTACGTGTTTTTACCTTGACTTTGCGGCGCAAAAGGAGCAGTCTGCGACCAATATATTGGGTTCCTTGGTGAAACAGATGGTTAGCGGAATGGAGGGGGTTCCGGAGGAAATATCGCGGGCCTTTTACGAGCAGAGAGCCACCATTGGTGGGCGCGGACCACAACTCGCTGATATCGTGAAGATGCTACAGGCTATCACATCCTCTCGGCCTACGTTTATCTGCATTGACGCTCTGGACGAGTGCGCGGAAGTGGAACGAGTCAGGCTCCTTGATTCGCTGAAACAAATCCTTGAGAAGTGCCCGGGCACTCGAATATTCACCACCGGAGGGCTCCATATTCGGGCTGAGATAGAAAAGCGGCTTGCTGGACGAGTGATAAGTGTCTCTGTAAGTCCCACCAGAGACGATATCACAACATACATACGTGCTAGACTGGACGAGGACGAAACACCAGATGTCATGGATGAGAGTCTAGAGACAGACATCCTAGAGAAGATTCCCGAACACATACCGGAAAGGTGCGTAGGGGAAATAATGCTCAGAATACCACCCCCATCCTCTGCTGATAGATGTATCTAGGTTTCTACTCGTTTCCATAACTATCGAAGCAATCTTGCAAGAATCAACGACATACCGGAGACGACTAAGGCGCAGTAAAATGACCGATGGATTAGGGTTAGGGAATGTCTACGGTGCAATGATAGAACGGATAAAGGCACAGGGTGGGGATAAATCGAGACTCGGAATAGCAGCTTTGATGTGGGTCAGCCATGCGGAACGGCCGTTGAGGGTGGGTGAACTCTGCCATGCCCTAGCAATCGAGCTAGGATCCAAAGATTTCAATGCCGGCAACATCCCTTTGATGTCGACATTGGTGGGCTACTGTCAAGGGCTTATAATCGTGGATAAGGAGGCATCAACTGTACGACTGATACATTTTACTCTCCAAGAGTATCTTTCCACCCGTCGGGATATTTTCAGTAGACCTCACTCGGCAATGGCAGAGATCTGCTTAACGTATCTTAACTCCCAACAGGTCAAGGCCCTTTCAACCAACCCCTCTCGCGACATCCGGGACATCCGGGACACCCCCTTCCTAGAGTATTGTTCTATATACTGGGGAGCCCATGCGAAAAGGGAGCTCTCGGGCTGCGCAATATCACTTGCCCTGGAGCTGTTCCAGGAATATGATGGTCACATATCCACCGGGTTCCTATTGGAAGAAATGGGCCATCTTGATCTTGAGGATTTTCGTACAAGTTTCCGGTTTAATGGACTACATTGCGCATCGCTCTTCGGAATTATTGAACTTGTAGCTACTTTAATAGAGATGAAATGCTATGGTATCAACCGTGAAGATTCCGGGGGGTATACACCGCTTGCATGGGCCGCTCATAATGGACATGACCAAGTGGTGAAGATACTACTCGAACGCGAAGAGATCAACTCCAACAAGCCAGAAAAATACGGCCGAGCACCAGTTGCGCACGCTGCTGAGAGAGGACACGAGGGAGTGGTGAAAATACTACTCAGGCACGGTGAGGTCGACCCTGACAAGCCAGATAGATACGGTCAAACACCACTTTTGCTTGCCGCATGGAATGGACACGAGGGAGTTGTGAAAATACTACTCGTGCGCAAAGAGGTCAACCCAGACAAGCGAGATAATGACGGCCGAACACCGCTTTCCCTTGCTGCTCAGAGTGGACATGAGGGTGTGGTAAAAATACTACTCGAACAGGAAGAGCTCAACCCCGACCAACAAGATAATTACGGCAAAACACCGCTCTCGTATTCTACTCGGGAGGGACATGAAGGGGTGGTGAAAATACTGCTCGGACAAGAAGAAGTCAGCCCCGACAAGCCGAGCAATTACGGTAAAACACCGCTCTTATATGCCGCTTGGAGTGGACATGAGGGATTGGTGAAAATACTACTCGCACGGAAAGAGGTCGACCCTGACAAGCCCGACAATGATGGCCGAACACCGCTCTCGTATGCTGCTTGGAAAGGACATGAGGGAGTGGCGAAAATACTGCTCGGGCGACAGGAGGTCAACCCTGACATGCCAGATAATCGGAGCCGAACACCCCTCATGCACGCAGTCAGCCGTGGTCGTAAGAGGGTAATAGCACTGCTACAACCTCACGAAGCGGTAACCAACAGCGCCATTTAAGACCTATAGACACCGCCCCTGGAAATCGCCGCCATTCTCTCCCTTTTGGAGCACATTGCTCATGGAATTTGCCCTCGGACGTCACCCTCTATAGGCGGAGAAAATTCTATGAGACGGTAATATACCAATATATTATAGTCTCTAGCTTAGTTGAGTGAGGATATATGACTTTCTGTTTACAGGGCACTGCGGGGTCAAATGGCTCTACCATTATAAGAAGGTTCAGCTTATAGTTTGCAGTTTTCGCACTATTGTATTCAATTTTGTTCTTGTAGATTCTTGCCTACTCCTTTTCTTTCCCCCCCGCGCGGTTTTTCTTCTTTCTTTTCTCGTCCCCCAGCCTTTTTCCTAAGCAATATATACCCTATTGTATAATATTATAGAGCGTTTTTTTTTTCTTTTTTCTTTTCAGATAGAGTAACAGCCGTATACGATAATACAAGGGTTCTTGAGGCAATTGTGAACCATTTGGTGACCGTCGCTGAATTTACCAAACCAGTGTGGGAGTATTTGATGACCTTCTGGAAGGTGTGCTGACTGGGCACGCTTGTGGAGAGGAAATGCGCTTGTGACCCATGCTATCCCCTCGGCCGCTGAGACATTCCGGTCCCGTTTTAAATGTTGACTACTAAGCCTATTTGGGTAATCGTGATAGGAAAAGCGTTGTGCTTCAGAAGCGGTGTAGTGCTCAGAATACCGCACAATCAGTACCGTTCAGCATTGCCATGATAGCAACGAGAGTGACCGCGTAGATTTGCTCCCGGTTACTCAAATAGGCCATTGTAGTATTCAACATTCTAAACTGGGCTGAAGGTCTCAGCGGCTGAGGGAATACCGGGAGGTTGTGAGGATAGAATTCACCCGGATACTGTGATACGGTGTAACGTAGCCGATAGGTACTCGGATACCAGGGTTAGTCCGCGAACAGCAGGCTAAGACGATATTGGGAATAGTGTGCGCGCTAATGGGGGTATGTTGAAAACTCGCAAAATTCCTCGAACAATTTCTGCCTTACTATTGGTTGAACCATTTATTCGTGGGTTCCTATTCGATATTTGCCACTTTAGTTCATGTGAGGAATAAGCCCTGGCGTTCGCGGACTAACCCTGGTATCCGAGTAGTAAAGGAAACAAGAACAAAGCTAAGCCCAATAGAGGTGAATTAGTGATCGAATTTATCATTGAGAGGAAAGGTGCGGTTGCCCTTGTCTAACAAAGGAAACACGAAAGCGCCTTATCCCTTACAAGTACAAACTTTTGAGACATTCGGTCCATATTGAAATGTCTAGCACTAAGGTATTTGGAAACTGAGAGTAAATCTGCGCAGAATTTCTTGCTTCCATCATGGCTATTGAGCAGTACCGATTTTCCAGTGAGCACTACACGACTTTTGGAGAGAAAGGTTTTTCCTACCGTATTTTCTCGAGTTATAGTTTTTCGCCAAGACTAGGCGTTGCTTGAGGTTGGGTGGCGCCCGAAGTCTAAAATAAGCCCCTTCAATGCCATAGTCAACATAGTAACCAAGGAGTAGGTTTTAGACGTCTACAACAATGCGGCTGAGTGTCTTCTAATCACTTTCTGCAAGGATTTGGATGGTGATCAAACAAGCGCCACGTACTAGGGGGTGAAGTACGGTACAAGTACTCGAGCACCGTACTGGACACCTAAAGGACACGACAACAATAAATCCACCAACACGGCTACCTGCCGGTGGTACGCTGGACCACACTCGACTGGGGCACACACCTGCCCTACCGCCACCTACCATACTCGTTCCCGACATGAAGAACCTGAACATGCTCGATCCCTCTTACACCTCCAGTGAAAGAAATAACAACAACAGTGACACGTCACATTTCGCGTTTGGACCAATAACATCCTTCTTTCTATCCTCGCGATAGTTACAAGGCTTTAATTTCCTTTACGAAGGTTATTAAATCCCATCAAGGTTTAAGAGGAAAATCCATCTCTTTTATCTACTTTTATCTTGGTTTTAGCTTTATCTTATCCTGGTCTTTTGATTTTTATCAATTTAGCGATGGTTAATGCTACTAAGACTTCGTTTCCTGCAACCAAGATTGCAAACAACGGTTTAGCTATGGGCGAAATAGTTTTACGACTATTTGAGGCGGAGAAAGAAGTGAAGAGGCTCCAGCATTATGTGTCAGTGTTGTCGAAGAGATTGAGGCGTAAGGAGTTGGACGATAAGAAGATGAAGAAGAATGTGGTGGAGAATGAGCAGAGTGAGGAGGTGGCGGAAGGAAAGGATGAGGTGGCTGAGACTGAGGCTGGCGGGGTGTCACCCATTGCAAGTGGCGCTTACGTGGCTGAGGTTGAGGCGGTGGCTGAGGATGATGTGGCGAGTGTGGAGGTGTGTTCGGTGGCGAGTGAGGATGAGGTTGTGGATGGGAAGATAGTGGTGAAGTTGCCGGTAGGGCAGAAGAGAAGGAAGGTAGAGGTGGATGAGAGTGGTGACGGGAGTGAAGATGAGAGGAGTGTTGTGAGTGTGTTTAGGACTGCTCCGGCAGGACCTAAGAGTATGGGGTTGAGGATGAGGAGACAGATTGGTGGCATTGCGCCACAGTATTCTAGTGCGTGGGGATGTGGCCGTGGTAGGGGTTGTGGATACATTGCCTCTATTCACCTACGTTATCAGGATGGCTGGGTGGTGGAGGGTAGAAGTATGGTGGGGGTTAACATGGAGGTGTTGGCTCCGGGTGTAAGAAGACCGGTAAGGGGTAGGGGAATGGGGTTAGGACTGAGGGGATAAAGGGGACGATGGATTAAGGATGCCGGGGGTTGAGGGGGGGGGGTATTAAACCTTATTACCGCTTGGTGGTGAAGGGGATGTTTGCCTTGTAAGCGGGAAGGGGAAGTGGAGCGTGGCCGTAAGTACCTGACATAAGCGGTTTCTGAATTAACTGTGGCCGGATCGCTTGCCTTCTGGTCAGTTTGTTTTGGGAAGGTCGCATATGTAGCTAACCGGAAGCTGGGGTGGACGGAACTGGATCCGAAAGATTAAGGGCAAACAGACTGAGTTGCTATAAAAAGCCCTA
>QOVD01009849.1:0-37668 GCA_003521225.1 Tuber microsphaerosporum
CAGGCTTTGTAGCGGTAAGCTATGAGTCTTTGAGACTCCGGCAGGACTACAGGATTCCGGTGAACAGTACACTCACCGGTAATGATCGTGGTTGCAGGAAAACTGATTACTGAAGGATGGGAACAACTTATGTATTTAAGAACCGTCTCCTGGCTAGCAGGAGACACGGCAGACTTCAGCGAGACGCCTAGATTAAGAATATACTTGGTTGAACGGCGATCCTTTGTTCCCTTCGCTCTCTACCTGGTACTCTTCTCCCTTCGCCTCTCCAGAAGCCTCCCTTGAGCCCAGTGTTAGCAGGCCTACCACCGGTCTCATTGTACTTAGTTAAAACAGGAGTAAACCTGTTACAATAGCGCCTACTTGAGACAATTATCTTCCATGGCCCAGTCAACTCCACATGCTGGACCAGCCATTCCAGCTATCTTGTCTGGAGACTCCTTCACTATAGACCCGTCCTTTATATCCTCTCGTGATACCAATTGTATCCCCCAGGCCAGTACTGTAACGGCCCCACAGGGTGGTGCCGTATATCGATAAGATAAAGATACAGTTTCTATACCAAAGCGCGGTATCTAACGAGACTAAGTACCGGAGGCTTCGACGAAGTTGTCGTAACAAACTTCTTACTATATCGCAACTACTTAAGTAGTTTTCTAATAGTAGGTGTTTGGTAAACCTAAGTGAATACTAAAGATTCTCGAAGCGAACTGAAAAAGTAACTGTTCAACCAAGTATATTGAAAACTCTGTCTGCCGAAGTCTGCCTTCTCTTAGTCCGGAGAATAGCAGGTCTTAAATACACTTGTCAGGTAATTTCGTGCCTTGTTTAAACAAATAACAATAAAGGCTCCAGAAGTGGTAGCCTTGAAACACCTTAGGTATCAAACCTAACACATGGTGAGCATCAAACGATACTCAAAACCAAACATAAAACATACTGAGTATCAAACGATACTCGAAACCAAACATAAAACATACTGAGTATCATACGATACTCGAAACCAAACATAAAACATACTGAGTATCAAACGATACTCGAACCCAAACATAGTAACTCAGGTACCTGTACCGGTTACAAGTACATCCTTGGATCAGCCAATTCTTCCTCCACTGAATCTGTCTCTCCTGAATCCAGACAGCGAAATCATGATTGATGATGGGATGAACAAGCTTGAGATGAAGCAGTGCTTGGATAGAGCCATGGAGTGGCTGGAAGAGGAGCCTACTGAGAAGGCTAGCACTGCGGCAATTATTTTCAAGGTGAATCCTGCATCAATCCGGATGCGCCAATATCGCAAACATCATCAGGAGAGAAACTCTCCTGATACCTACAATCTCCATGGGGGAAATAACATTATCCTTACTGAAGCCCAAGAGTTGGCTGTCTTTCGCTTCTGCTATGAGCAATTAGAGGTTGGATTAGGAGCCACTCCCTCAATCATTTATGCCGCCATTTGTCATCTCCGCCAGCAAGAAAAGCGCAATCCTCCTTCCTTTGTCTGGTTCCGACAGTGGCTAAAGAAAAATCCCTCTCTCCATACAATTAAAACCAAGCCGATTGCCCATGTCCGACTCACTACACACAGTGAGGAGGATCTGAAGGCCTTTTTTGTTGAGTATCAGAATACTCTGTCCAAGTATGGCATTCGACGAGCCAAGTATATTTACAATATGGATGAATCTGGCATACGAGTTGGCTGCCCAACGGGTGAGATTGTCATTGTTCCAACTTCGGTTAGAGAACTGTATACAGCAAGTCCGGAGAATCGCAAGTCAATTACTATTATTGAAACGATATGCGCTGATGGAAGCCCCCCGCTACAGCCAGTCGTCATTTGTCCTGGGGAGAAAATCATGGAAAATTGGGTACATGACAATCTGACAGGAGCTGAGGTGATTGCTGTATCCCAAACTGGCTACACAAATGAGAATATCGCCCTTGCTTGGCTTGATCACTTTATCAAGCATGTTGGTGCCAGCCCTACAGCCCATTGGCGTATTCTTCTGCTGGATGGTCATATCACACACTACAAGGATGACTTTATTCTCAAGTGTCATGAGCATCATATCGTTCCTTTTGTGTTTCCCTCTCACCTGACACACGTACTGCAGCTACTGGATATTGGTATCTTTCGTCCCTGGAAACACTATCACAACAAAGGGAACCACAATGCTCTTCATTGTCTCGATATGGAATATACCATTTCCTCTTTCTTCCGCGACCTGAGCTCTATTCATGAACAAACCTTTAAATCGCACACTATTAAGAATTCTTTTAAAGATTCTGGCATGTTTCCAGTTTCTTACAAAGGGGCTTTGAAGAAGATGCGTTATTATAATAGCAAGAGAGATATCAAAGCACATTCTCTTTCACATCCAACCAGTGGGCCAAGCTCGGATGGCATCCCAGCTGAAAGGCTATCGACAGCCTCTACTGAAGACGATGAAGAATTGGAGCTTCCTATTCTTCCAAGTACCTATTTTGAGTGTCAGAAAGGAATTGGAGAATGGGTTGAGAAAGCAGAGACCTTTAGTCCTAACTCAAAAGCCAAGTTTCAACAATGGGCAAAAGGAACTGAAATCTGCCTGGCTGAGGCACAGCTCCAGCAGGAATCCTACCGTGCTGTTCAATCTCGAATTCGTGAAGAAGAGGCCTGCCACAAAACCAAATCTCTCCGAGTAATTCAAAAGGGAGGAATTATCACTGTTGAGGCAGCCAGACGTAGAAAGATTGAATGGGATCAGAAGCAGAAGGCAGCAGCTATCAAGAAAGCACGAAAGGATATCCAAATTGCTGTTAATAAAGCAAAGGCAGCCTTGAACCGCCGTGGAATTAATGCCCAAAAGGCTGAATAGGAACGGAAGAAACAAGTGCGAAACATTCAGACTCAAGGTGGTATTATTCCGCCAGAAATGTTGATTCCAATTCCTGATCCAGAAAACTCTCCTACTCCTGAAGACCTTGAAGCACTTCAGGCGCCTCCTGATCTATTGCAAGCCCTATTAATGCTTGAGCCAACCCCTTTCAATACTACTACTATAGGAGATCTACAAACCATTCCAGCAGAGGAGGAAGCAGCAGAGTTTGAAATTCTTCTAGGAGGCGAACAAGATGGTAGTCATTTGGAAGGTGAATGTGAAGATCTAGCTGTTGAATCTGATTCTGATTCTTCAACTACATCTTGTGACTCAATTGCAAGGAACGCAGATTTTATTGCCTTTAATTAAACCATTGTAACTTAGACAATAATACTCATGCTCTGAGTTGGGATCATTGACCCAATTATGTAAGCTTTTCTGCCAAAACAAAAAAAAAAAGGAGCGTAACGCTTGCTTTTGCGTAACGCTTGCTTTTCCCGACTATGAGCGAAGCGAATAGGAGGGTAACCGGCTATTATGGGCTCTGGATTTAGCGTAGATGGTTTGGTTTAAGAGGGGTTGGGGTGGTGAAATAGCTGTTGAACCATAAATTAGGGGGGAAGTATGAGCTTTGCTTACCCTATTTAGTAAATACTAGAATTCTGTCTTTAGTTTTATAGGAGGCCGCCCGCTTCCCGCTCATCTGCCTTGTAAATTGACCCTTATACATAGTGTTTCCCACAAGCCTGACGTTATGCCCTGACCAGCTTTGCTTAATGAGGCTATGGGATTCACTTACTCAAGGATATATGGCGAGGAAAGAGCAATTGTCAGCCACTCCACTACGGCCTCTCACCCTAGAAAAACATATTTGATCAAGCGGCCGGAGAGCCATAGCAGATATGTGGTAATATGGAGAATAGGGGGGGTGGAGAAGTCGGATAGACCTGGCGCCATGCCGGCCATCACGCCGCACGCTCTTATAACGTCGGGCCTGGCTAGTATAAACCTATAGCGTCTCCCTAGCTACTTATCATTGCTTTCCAATATAAGTAAATTTAATTAATAGCTACGCTCCCAGTTACTCGGCCATTGGCAGGGATTCCTACCTGATTAGAGACTTAGGTTACAACTGTAGGATATGAAAACAAACCATTGCTGTGTGCGTAATTCCCGTACGCCTCTCATCCCATATTCCCAGTAACTAGGCATCCGATAGGCAATCCAACACATCCCAGGCTAGATCACTAGTGCCATAATAGTGCCAACCCTAGAAAGATCGCCTTGCGGTCACTACTACCAAGTAGTGTTCGCCAAAATGTAAGGAATTCAGCATTATAGGCTCTCAGGGTGATAAAACCCGCCGCCCGGCCACCGAATTTAGTAGGGCCAGTAACCAGATCCCGCCCGCCGTGGTGGAGCACAGGATCACTTACCCAGGTTCCTAATATATCGCCCTTCTCAACCTAGCTTTGGGCTCTTCGCGCCCCCTGTTCTAAGCCCATTTTCGATTACGGACCATGATTTTTGTTAGTGGGGGAGGGGTTACTATTGGGGTTTCTAGAGAGGGGCGAGCCCCTCATATGGTTAACCACAACCAACCCACTGTACCTGCCCCCGTCAGGGTTTCTCGTGACCTAGTCACGCTGTCGTCCTAGTAATTTGGCTTTGTACTTGTTTTTATCTTGAGTAAGTATCTTGCTATAGTTCTAGTAGAAGCCCTACCCACCTTGCTGAGCTTACAAGTACAAGATACCGGCATAGAGAACCCTAACACAGGGATTGTATATTCGTACCGTACGGCAAATCACCTTTCACATCTGAGCCCATCCTAATTTCGGCCCCAAATAGCCGGGTCCTCCGTGCAGGTACCTTGCAATGTATAGAGCTAACATTAATATTCCCCAGCACCATATAAAACTAGTGATACCAGCCACCTTCAAAAGAGGAATAAAGTAGGAGACAGCTACAACTCTCATTCCCCCCACGCAAGCTACCAGTACCGGTAGTGGGATAAAACAATACCGCAGCCATTATATGAGCCGCTAGCCAGTGGCGCACTACAACGCTAAAGGTACCGTGGGAGAGTCTCCCGGGTCCGAGGGTTCTTTTCAGGGAGTGGAAGTCTGTCTAAGACATAGTTCTAATGTGCCTGGTAAATTGCAACTGCCTAACTTAAAACAAGGGGTCTCGGTGATGGTGGTCAACAAGGCACTAACCGCTGTCTGAAGTTCACCAGAATAGGTAAGAGCACGGAGAGCTGAAGAAAATAAGTTTTCAGTTCTATCAACGAAAACTATGCAGAAGATAAGAGAAAAAGAAAACAAGAGGGCAAGTCCTAATTCTTCTGATCGCAGCAGATGCCTGGAAGATGGTCTGATGATCCCTAAAGGCTAATCCACCTCCCCCCATTAAATATCCCCCTTCCTCCATATTCACCACTAACTTCAGTGCCAGAATCAAGACTCGGGCTTGAGGGATATCTTTGACACGAAGTACGAGCACACTCGCGTGTTCCACAGTATTATGCTCATTATACATTCGGGGGATTACGGCTCTCCTCAAAACTGTATCTGAGGGGCCACAAGGTATATCTACCAATAGCAAGTTATAACTATTAAATCCCGAAAATGGTCCCTAGGTTAAGCGATACCAGCCAATTAAACAGTACTTGTACCACAATCGTATTAAAAATGCTTCTTCCTGATCTCAAACGTGCCCGCCTCTGCAAGTCCGCACCAATACCCCCTATCGGCAATTAATCTCCCACATGAGCTCCCAGAGAGGCGCTTGTAGGCCCTACCACCTAAGCCAAGCGAAAACCAACTCTACGGCACCATTTTTTAACCCGAAAACGCACGGCACCATGGTAGTACGTCACCATCGACATGCCGTCCGCACGGACACTCATTCTCTAACTCACTCAACCACTCAACAACTCAACCATCCAACCAAACACCCCCTACCTACCTACTCAAGCACCTACCTACCCGCCGTAGCGTCACCACTCCCACACTGACACCGCACCGTTATCCCCTCAGGTTACCAGCAAACTGCAGCGCCCAATCAACCCCCACTGTATATACAAGTACAATGACCCCCACCAAAATTGCCCAGCCCCCCAAACCCACCTTTCAAATTCCAAGTTCCAACACCCGCCCTACTCGTACCTCCCAGCGCCCAGTAACCTAGGCAAACCCACAAGCCCGGTACCAACTCCCTCCATCCCGCTCGCCAAAACCAACCAACCAACCAACCAGCCAACCAGCCAGCCAACCAGCCGACCAACCAATAACCCCACCCACTGCGGTACCCTCAACCACTAAATCACACCCACAGCCCTACCACATTCAACTCCCAAACCCCACCATACGGTACTACTAGCGGCCGGGTAAAGCCCTACCTACTTCCAGACTTCCACTAACTTAACCCCGAATCGAGTGACTAAACATGCAACGAGTGGGCACTCTCGTGACGTTATATACGCTTTTTGCCGTGCGGTGACTCCCGGTGCCTGCACGGTATGGCGGCGCCACTGCACCCACCAATGGCGTGTTTGAAAAGAAGAAAAAAAAGTAAAAAAGTAAAAAGTAAAACAGAAGGGCATACACTATCGGTTGGCCCTGCAGATTCTGTGCTTATCATAAGTTAGCAGGCGGGTTTGTTGTGTTGGGTTTGAAGACACGGGTACTGGGGCCTCGTGACTACTTTAGTGAGACATGCGGTTGCGTAACTGGTTGCGGACGTCCGGCTTAGGCCGTGAGACGGGAGAGGGTACTATAGCGGGAGGAGTGTGCGAGTGAGGGGCTGTGATGTTGAGGTTTGAATTAGAGCGTGATGGACTTCACCTTAAAAATTGATTAATCGGCGGAAGTGCCTACGATATATTATAACATTATACGATATAGAGATAGTTTCTGCTATAGTACCGTACTCTGTATTCATCCATGCAACCACAGTATCCTACAAGTAACTTCTCATGCTATACGAATAACAAAAAACAGAAAATAGAGTCAGCCTTTAGATTACCCCTACGCTACCGCAAGACACAGTTTTTTTGGATCAATCAATCAACCAGCCAATCGTTCAACTAGTTGACTAACTAATCAAACCAAATCAAATAGGATAGAGAGAGGAAAACAGAAAATAGAAAAGACACAATAGAAAATATGCTTTTTTTGATCCCTATCCCCTCTGTTCGTTCGTCCATCATCCATCCATCCGTTACCATATATCCCCCCCCTCCCCACCAACCTCCAAACAAGACCCCTATTAAGCGTGATGTAAAGGAAGAAAAACGGTATCTATCGACAAGGTAGAAGGAGGGGTCGGTAAGGGGGAAGAGTAGAACAAGGAGCGGGCAAGATAAATAAAGCCCCTCCTTATAAAGGAATTACAAGGTCTCTGCAGCACCCATAAGCTTGAATACCGGTGTAAGGCTCCCCAAGACAAAACATCGATTACCAATAACCATACCCAGCCGTGAGAGTTTGCGACGAAAATACAAAACAGATAAGCCCCTGATATAAAGAAGAGAGAAGAGTGGGCTCGTAATACGTGGGCCATTTAGAAAATAAAAAAGTAAATGAAGCTAAAAAAAAGGGGGGGAACACTCCAAATCGCCACGCTGAATAAAGTACCCTACACCTGTTGGATAGAGGACGAAATAAAGTAAATGGAAAGAGACGAAACACAATACAAACACAAAACTCCTGGGCTCCAACCTGTTTCTCCAAAACTATTGATAGTCCTGAATTAACCACGATCCTCGTTACTATTATCCACATTAATCTCCCCCACCAATGTACCATCATCTGGTACCATTATTCCCGCCTTTCCTGTGCCAAGATCTGTACCACTCTGTTGAGTTGCTACCGCCCTACTGACCACTTGAGTGACGTCCTCTGACACTAGGAGATGTAGTAAATCCATGCGATTGGTTTCAGGCTTTACTGGTGCCACTTCGCTAGGCCGGCGGCTTTCAGGACCAGAACTGTCAGAACCCGAAACATCGGACAATCCCCCACACCGGACAGCTGTGGGATGAAAATACATGGTCGAAATACTAGAGAGTGCATTTTCCTTATTGGGTGCTGGTGATCCGGCTTCCCCCGCTTTTCCATCCCCCTCGTTGTCAGTATCTTCATCGTCCTCAAGCTCACTATTGTCGAGTTCGTGGTTGCGGTCATGGCCCTCAACAGGCATATCTGGCCGAACATCCATGTGTTCGTATCCCCCTTGTAAATCTACCAATGGCATAGAAGACGAATTGAGCATTCCATGTCCGGTCATGTCTACGTCGTAGTCACTGGATGGCGCAAGAGTAGTTGGCATTGGATCCATGCTAGTTCTCATATCCACACCAGTGTGAGGGAGGTATAAATTAGGAAATCCACCCTCCTGCTGAGCGATAGTGTATAGGCTCATACTATGATCTGCAAATGCGGCTTCATAGTAACGCTCAGGAACAGTATAAGCAATGCCAGCGAATGGTAAAGCCTGTTGGCTAGTCATAGGTTGCAAGGGTTGGTTGATGGCATCCGGATGAGGCTGCAGGTCGTACATTCCAGCATCAATTGGGAAGTGGAACATTGGAAATGACGAGATACTGTTAAGTTCCTGGCTCCCGGCGCCTGAGTCGGGAGATGGAATCATGTCGTTCCTTAAGCGGGCTGATGGTGGCTGGGAAAGGCTTCTCTCCAACGCCTTGCAAGACTTCCGTAGCTTCTTGTAGATCCCCTCCATTGGCTTCCAGTATTTCCTCAATTCCTTCAACCAACCCAGCCCAGTAAATACCCTCTGCTTTTGGGCCCCAGCCCCACCGTGCTCCCCCTTTAGTTCCCTTGCTCTTATCATAGAGATCTCGCAGGCGTCCGATATAGCTTGCCCCAGGAAAGGCGCATTGACAACCAAACTTCGATTCTGCGCTTGTGCCTCTAACTTCCGCTCGTGAACATGCGACATTATAAGCAGCACAGCATCTGCGTGAACAAATGTCTTACGGATGCTTTGTATAACTTGATTGTTTGGGCCAACTTCACCGGCCAGATCTGCCAGATTTCCCATTGACCGGACGTACCTATGCACATATGCCATGGCAGTGTGCCACATGACATGCATCATGACAAAAGCTCCGGCAGTACCCACCTCAATTTGTCCAGCAAGATTCTCGTTCGAATACTGAAGACCAGTTGGTAACGTTTTCCTCCAATTTTCCAGACTTTCAATCAGCCGCCGGAATTCGGTATCCTTGTCCCGGTTGAGTTCAAACGCTGACATATGAATCTGTTTCAGGATATTGCCCCATATTCCAACAGCTCGAACAAGAAATGCCATCGCCCCCATATAAGTGGTTCCAGATGTGCGGCAGTAGGGATTTGGTCCCAGAAGGTGTTCAGTGATAACGGACTTACCATCATTGAACGACGGTTGGTTGCAGGGAAGCTGAACATGGCAGTCGTGATCTTGTGTGAGAAAAGGCCGGGCCACACCATAACTGTTCAATCGCTATGTTTTATGTTTATTAGTACCATAGAGGAGCAAGGTCGGAGAAACCAAGGCAACTAACATCCATCAAATAGTAGCACCAATAGGTCCTCCGTGCTACCTCCCTAGCTATAGTTGTTTGAGCACCCTTCGCTCTCCCATTCTCCAGATTCAAGTTCAAAGCAGCGCCCATCCTGACTGCCATACCAGCAAACATCCAAGCTTTATGCCCGTTATTGCTCCCGAAATCATGCAATCCCATATGAATCATACTTTGAACGACTTCAATGCAGTTATTGTCATAATTTTTCAAGATCTCCTCTCTTGCCAAAGTGGCATATCTTTCCTCAGACCCTGATAATGACGGCGAAAATCTTGCCGAAACAGCACACAATGAAAAGAGTAGAACAGGAAGGTGCTTATCCATGTTTTCCTCAAACGTCTTCCTATGCAGAAACGCGTATGTTTGAGAATATACATGTGTGAAATAGACCTCGACCAGGTGATCCATATGTTCACGGCTAGGAAGTAAATTGTGCCTTGGATCTTCGCTCATCAACCGTGGTATCGATGATAAAGGTGGCGTATCCATTACCGTTGGCGTCGACCTCATTCCTTTCATATTGTTTCCATAGGCGCCAACACTCGTGCTATAGGGGGCAGTCTCAAGTCCAGCATTTGATACCGACGTAGAGGGAGAAGCGGAAGCGTATGAGTGTGGAGGAGTTTCTGTCCCAACGCCCACGCGCCCCCCCCCCGGACCATACCCAGAATATTGCTCTAACAGTTGCCTAGAATGATATCGTCTCGACATTTCAGGCGGAACACTATCATCCTCGACATCATTCGATGGAACAACCCCTGCGCCCGATGTTGCAAACATTAGTCTCCTTTCTCCTTGTATTGGAGTTGCTTGTGGTCGTGGTTGCGGGTGTCTTGGGTGCACCACTGGATTTTCTATGGAACGATCCAGCCCAGAGGTTTTAAGGTCTAGTGGTTCAGTAGAAAACGAGCTTCCCCTCGACAATTTCCCACGTTTAGGAACAACACTACCCCCTCGGCCATCCTCTGATGGTTTGCGCTTCCTAGAACCCATCTGGCTATTCCCAACACCATTTGGGGGAATGATTCCTGGCGAGGCAGAACTTCCCGGAATATTGTCGTGATCCGACTCCTTCCTCTTCTTTCCCCCAGAGAGTTTCTTGGAGTTTTTCCGGCTTGGTTTCTCCTCCCTTCTGATTGTCTTAGCAAATAATTGAAGGTGAAGAAGCGCGTGATCAAAAAATGATATGAGAGACTCACTGGTCTTGGCTGCAAGGGATCTTCATCTTCACACAATGTTGGCACTTGGTTTCGTCCTGCTCACTCTCACTGTGGGATACCACAAACAGTTAGCGAAGAACCAAAGCAGAGTCGGAAGCAACTCCGTCACAGAATTTCAGGCAAACATTGACAACTTACACACACTTGATCTTCTTTGTCCGGCAGCTAGCACAGGCCTTCGGTAGCCTTTGCCTGGCTTTGCCAGCAGAAGTGAGCCCCCATTCTGGGAACACAGGTAATCCATCCTTTAGCACAGGTAAGAGCTTCCTAAGGCACTTCTTCCCAGTCCCCATCTGCCAGCCCGAAGGTATCTCGTTTTCCACCCCAAGTGGTAACACGTCCTCCTCATAATGCTGCCTCCCGTTGCTGTCAGTGAAAACCGGCCCCCCTCTTTTCTTGCTCCCATCCTTCGCACTCTCTGTGCTGCCAACTGAATCCATACTGTCCCTCCGCACCCGTTGAACATTTCGAACAATCGTTGGGCTAACACTCGAAGCTCGCGACATGGTTTCTATCTTTATATCCTCATCGTCTATATCATCAGGAACTGAATCACGGCCATTCGATTGGCCATGTGGATGGCCATTCAACATATTTGAAGCCCTGCGAGGTGACTGTTTTCGAGGCTCTATTGGTGGCCTACGCTTCTGAGCCCCCAGTTGACTCGGGGCGGTAGGGTATCCATGGTCTCCTGAATGGTGCCTCTCAGAATTATGGCTGTCCGGATAATGATAACCATCATGATAGCCACGTGGAAAATGACCACCAGCGCTAATACTACCACTATCATTCCTCATCGATGTAACCTTTGATCCAGGAGACGGTGAACTCGAAGAATAGAAGGAGTTCTGTGGATTTACAGGGGTCAGTGATCCATATGGGTTGGCCACTCGATCCCTCGAATCTAGACGTATATCCAGACCAGAAGGCCTCCTAGCAGCAACAGAAGCATTGAGCGGAGAATATCGAGCTGACGAGTCATGATTGGGCTCCGCAAACATTACCCGGTCAGACGAAAGGTGAGTACTGTTGGGATGTTGGGGCTGATGGAATTCCCTCCGGAGATCATTCTGTGGTGATTCATGGTGTTGATGCCCGTTCATGGCTGGCGCGGGCATAGATGGAACTACCCTGGCAGCCGAAGAGGCTCTTGTACCCAAAGGAGCTGGTAAGCCATTGGTTGCAGGTAATTGACTTACTTGAGGAGTTCGAGGGGAACTTGGATATTGATTTGGTGGGGATGGCGCAGCGGCGTTTGGCTCAACAGGGTTATGTGGCGGACGATTATAGGACGGAGGTGTCATACTGTAAGGAGGTGGGTGTGTCATATGGTGAGGGTGAGCGAAGCTTGGATCATGAGAAGAAGTAGAGTGTTGTCTCGAAACAATGGGCCGTGTTTCCCACCCGTGCTGTGGTTGTTGAGGGGAAAATTGAGCATTCAGAGGAGAAACGTTGTGCTGAAGATGACGCGGTTGATCATGATCGCTTGTAGGACTCGAGTACTGCCCCTGGTAATATGACGACCATTTTGGGGCAGCTGTTGCAAGCGAGCCATTGGGATAAGCAGTTCTAGGAGTCGAAGAGGGAGCATCCGAATAGTGATAGTTCTGCTCACCAGAGTTGTGGCCATTCGTAACCCTTTCATCCATCGATCCATGGGCTTGAGAGAGGGACGGGTCGCCGGAATGATTATATGAGGCAGCAATAGATTCGTGGGGGACCGGGTGTACACCATTCCCATCGGGAACTGGCCGTTGAGGAACCTGAGCAGCGGGAGCATAAGGATGTGGGTTGCGGCCGCTAGTCTCCGACATCGAGAAAGGCGCCTACTTTCCGACCTCTTGGAGAAAAGGAAATTATGTTAAAAACAAATTCAACAAAGATCGGATGAAATGATGGCAAGTGGACTCTCAGAATGGTGCGCGGGGAGGGCTGTGATATGGGGTGGTGTGGGGAGAACCTGAAGGAGTGGGTTGCTTGGGGGGGTGGAGGGAGCAGCGCAAGGCTAAGGTAAAGGGTATAGTAGATGAGTGGAACATATATCCAAAGCTTAGGAATAGAGGGGAAAAAGAGTTTGGAAAAGGATATAAAGTGCTTGAAGAGCAAGAAGTCTTCCAGAGAAGCAAGTGTGAGAGAGCCGCGATCAAATATAACCTAGAACTTCCTATAATGCCTTGCCTAAAACGGTAACTGGGCTAGCGGAACCAAAGGAATACCCCAGGAAGTCTCTTCAGAAAAGGGAAGAAAAAAGAAAAAAAAGGGTTGTGTGTGCATCGAGAGAGACAAACCTTGGATTGTGTGATCCGAGCACAAATATACGACCTTAGCCTACAATCTGGCAGAACAGGACACCGTGCTTGTTGTAGAGTAAAATGAACTGAAGGGGTGTGGTGGTGATGATGATGATGATGATGATATACCAAACACTCCAGTCATTCAGTTTCCAACTGTACAGAACGAGGAGTATTTCGTTTGGGGGGGAGGGGTTTTTTTTTTTGAATAAATGGTTGCGAGGTATATGTATGGGTATAGTTTGTATGTGATAATAGTAGCGATGAAGTAGAGAAGAGCGGTGATAAGTAGGAAAAGTAACACTTTGGGGAAAAATTCTGTTCAAAAACGGTAACGGCGTAATCATGCAAAAGCGAATTAAGCTTTAATCTGGTGAAAACAAGAGATTATTCGCAGTGTAGTAGTAACGGTAGGAGTAGTAGTATAGTGGTAGTAGTAGTAGCAGTAGTAGTAGCAGTAGCAGTAGTAGTACTAGTAGCAGTGGTAGTAGTAGTAGTATAGCAGTAGTGCAGCAGCAGTAGTAATAGTAGTTGTATAGTAGTGGCAGTAGTAGTAACAACGGCACTAAGTGTAGATAGGCTGTAGGCGGGGCGGGTGGGCAAGCGGGTGAGGGAAGTGGTTTGGGAAAGAAATTTGACCCACTGGTCAAGCCTTTCGTCCCCAAAAAGACTCCAACCAAACGAATACTGTGTGCGTATTACTCCTTTCTATTTGTCCTGAGCGCTGAGCAGAAAAGACAACGCAGTTGTTAGCTTAAAAATACAACCTCTTCTTTCTTCCCCCTTCCTCCTCCCCATAGCAGTTGAGCGTAAGAATAAATGATAGGCAGAAAGAGTATAGAAGAATACCATTAGATGAGAAAATAATGTAGATGGGGTAACTCACTACTTGACTAGTTACAGTCGAAGCAGGCCCTCAATAGAGTTCCCTGACCCCTTCCAATAGACCAAAGTTGATTGGCGGGTGGTGGGGGGAACCGGGCGAGTTCAGTCGCAACAGGTCGAGGCCAGTGGCCCCAGTAGAAGGAAAGACGTTTGAAGTCGTGAGAGAGCAACTTTGAGGCTCTTGAAGAAAAGAGAGTAAGAACTGCAAGCAAGAAAGCAAGCAAAGCGACAGGCAGCGGCGGGGGCGGCAGTCGTCCTTCCTCCCGGTAGTTGGATCGGCGCTGGGTGCGCCAGGCGTTCGCGAGGGCAGCAAGCAGGCCTGATCGGATATTATCTAGATGCGATATTCTGTACGAGCGACGTGATGATGATAGACCGTGAACACCCACCTGCGAACCCCGGATTGTTCTTTTCAAAGAGGAGGGGACGCCTTTCCTCTCGCTTCAAAAAAAAAAAAGGCGGTTGATGCAGAGACCACCACTAAACCAACTTCCACCATGGACCGGCCGATTGACTGACTGTTTTTATCCACTGAACCACAACCACCACAAATTTCCCTCCCCCTGTCCTGGCCCCCGCGAAAATTCGGGTAGAGCAGTCAAAGAGTGAAAGGTCAAATATGGAATCAAGTCACTATAGGAAAAATGGAAAAATGGGAACAGGTACGAGTGAGGAGCAAAGTTAAGAATAAGAATCGAAAAATTTAAAAATTTTTAAAAAAAGACAAAAAAATAAATCCGAAATTGAAAAAAAAAATCCCCGAATCGCTGGAAGGCGGCCGCACCCGGAGCGCGAGCTTGCGATGCTCCGCTCCGCTTTCTTCTATCTCAATTCCTCCTGCCCACAAAAGGGCAAATGAATAAAAAGAAAAGGAATAGAAGTGGGGAAAAGAGAATATGAATCTCCGTCGTAGATCGTAATCCGTTCTTTGAAGAATTTCAAGCACGACAGCGATCCCCAACACCGCAAAGATCCGCCTGTTCTCGAGATCTTTCCTTCTTTACTTCTCTTGTGTTTTGTCTCTCTCTCTTTCTCTCTCTCTCTCTCTTCTCTCTTCTCCCTTCTCTCTCTAAAGAAAAAAAAAAAGAAGAAAAAAAGGCTTCAAGAAAAGGAAAACCGACTGGCAGATAGGAAATAATAGAAGGAAAAAATATTGAGACAGATGCAACACAATGATACTTTCTCACACTTTCACTTGTCCGTGGAAGTGAAAAAGCAGAAATCCTGCCTTGTCGATCGAACGTTGGGACACTAGCTTTGCTTTTCCGGTCAGTTTCTCGCTACCTGAGGTCGCACAAGCCAGGCCAAAGTCTTTCGGCTCCCCGGTGCTGGTGGGAGGAAGAGGCTTGGAGCGTGCTCGCTGGTGCTGATGGTGCTCGGCACGAGCGTCTCGCTCCCTCTGCACAGTGCAGTACTTTTTCTTATTTTCCCCCCCCTTCCTCCCTCTTTTCTAGGCTTCAAAACTTCAATATCTCCTCTCCCTCACTCTTTTTCTCAAATTCTCAATCCTTTCCCAATCCACTCTCCTCACTCACTCTTTCACCTCTCGTTCGTGCTCTTGCTCGAGACGATGATCTAGGAGGGTCTATCGTGGCAGCAGGTCGGGGCTGTAAAGGTCCGTTCGCAACAGAAAACGGGGACGTGATAATTGCTTGTATGCAGTGGCTAGAGCGTTCGCATCCCTCAAACCCGACCTCATCAGTGCCCTTCACCCCTCCCCTTTCACCCCTTCACCCAGGGTGCTTTGGTGCGGTACACCATGTTGCACACCGTCTGTCTCTCGGGGCGGGCTATTCCCACCCCCTCACTCCCACCACACCTTCCTATCATACACCCCCTCCCTCTCTCCACTACCCAGCACACAGCATGCCCAGCTCTGTCATTAACAGGGCCATGTCCATCCTCCATTTGGCTCGTCAGTTACCCTTCTCCCTGTATTCCCTTCCTCTTTGTGCCCCCCCCTACCGTGTCTTCTTACCGGTACCCCAGCACCCCGCTTCATAATTCCACGATCATAGTTTTTGAATTTTTTGCATTGCCCAAATAATCCCATAATCCAATTCTACAGACACTAGGCAATCCCATCCAAGGCGCAAGAATTACATACAGAGGACGAGCGCACAAGCACACAATTACTAGGTATGTCCCCAATTAAGTAACCCCTGCTCGCCTCGTCTGATGAGAAAGCGGGCTTTATCCATACCGATGCCCCGTCGCTCATGCCCTCCCACCACCCCGAGTTGCGGAAACACTGATGCAGCGAGAGATAGGAGCGTAGGGAAGGGAGGGAAAAAAAACACAAAAAAAGAAAAGAAAAGGTAAGAAATCAGAAAAGCAAAACATAAGGGAAAGGCTTGGAGTTGCTCCTAGCGGCACGCTTTTGTATCACCACCTCTCGGCGCAGGTAGCCGTTCAAACCCGAACAGTTGCGGCCACGAGTTTTACGCTGGTGCTAATTTTCCTTATTTTCCCCTTTCGCCAACCGGCCGAATGAATAAAATGTCATACGGAAGAAGCCCTCCTGATCTTATTCTTTTCCCCGTTCTGAACGAGTACGATATCGTGCCACAGTGAAATTCTTCCCTTCTTTGCTTCCTTTTTTTCTTTTTTTTCTTTCCAGCCCACATCAAGGATTGCATTTGCGAGAAAAGATGTAGATGTAATACCCACAGCAGCTTACACACACCAGACTGACAGTAGAAAGGCTGTATTTGAAAATGGATCAATGATGATGATTATGATAATGGTGTTTACGAAATGGTTCAGTCGAAATGGGATCACAAGATGGCTGTGGCCCCCACCATAAGGAAGCGACACACCTGGGTTCAGGTGAGAGTTTTAATAATATACCGCTAAAGTACTGTAATATATCTCTCATATTTTCCCCCTCCTGATCTCCCAGAACTCAAATGTCAGTTACAAGACCGGTATAGGGTACCAAGATATGGATCCCAACACACATAATCGGTTAACGGTATACGGCAATGGGGAAAGTGTGAGGGTAGAGAGCGAGTGGAGACATTGAGATTGGAGTCATCCGTTATACGGGTAGCTGGTGAGGTGAAGAGTGAAGAGGAAAAATAATGATAATTGGGACGATAAAAATTTTTACGATAGAACAACCACTCGATATTAAGTGGGGGAAAATTGGGGTACGTGGTTGCAATTGCATGGCCGATCACCATGTTCGGTCGCAATCTCATGCAGTCCGTTTCCTCCAACCAGTCTTCAAGCTTTCCAGAAGGAGAAACATCGCATTTTCAACAATCACCATACCCATAACCCCAAAGGCCCCTAAAAAGAGAGAGAAATTCCCAAATACCGAATGAGTAGTGTGTTCAATTATGCTGTGCCTCTTCCCTCCCCTGCCAGCCCATTTCTCTCATTCAATCATTCATTCAATCCCTCGCATCATTCCCGATTACCAAGAAAAAACAATCCTCGATATACTGTACCAGCGCAACCATGACAAGGTAGTGACCGGACAAGGCGGGAATTAATTTTGCCGACAAAACGTAGATCACACGTAAATAATTACCTTCTTGTCCGGTCATTACCTTGTCGCGGCTGGATTGGTACTGTGAGTCAGGAGCAGCATATAGAGGGGGGACCGGGGAGAGGAAATGCACCATACTCATTAATCAGGCACCAACTCAAAAGCTACCACCATCGCACCATCAGATTAGAGCTAAAAAAAAAGTTAAGGGAAGGCGCAAGAGAACATCACCATCACCACCACCACCACATGCACCTAACCACACATCTACAAATAGTACGGTACATACATACCGTAAAAACTCGTGAAATCCACTATCTCCGTGCTGTCACGAATATCCTTGTAAATCGCGACATCAGCCCAAGATAGGTTTAGCTGGCCAAGGTAGCAAGATCCAGCACAGCCAAATGACCCAAGCTATACCGTGTCAGGAAAGCACTAATCCTTCTTAAGAACTTTTGACTTAGAATCTGGAGATTAGGGGCTGACGGAGATAGTGGATTTCACGAGTTTTTACGGTACCGTATCTCCCACAATTATCACCCCCTAACCTCACAGTCCATTAACCAATGCATAAACTACCACCACTCCCTCCACATGATTTCCCTCCCCACATGCACGAGCACTATTACGGAACCACCACCCAACCGTGGTTATTTGAACCACATCCATGACCCCCCTTCCCCCTATCAATTCATCCTCCACTCTTTCTTCCCTTCATATATTCATGCTTGTGGTACTTCGCATGGACTATGTGCGCTTGCTTGCTTGCTTTCCTTGTCGCTCTTGTGCTATATAGGCGCCCCAGATAAAGTTAGTGAACAGTTAATTTAAGTTAATCTGCAGAATAATCCTGGTCTTATGCTGTACGAAAACATCTCCCCCGACACCTATACCATCCGGGACGCACCACGCAGTACTTAACCCACCCGATGATAACATAACATAGCCTACAGCACTCTATACACGAGGGGCTAGCAAGAAGTTGTGGAGAAGTTGCTTGAGGTTGACTAGCCAAACACATCCTAGCCAGTTCCGGTTGATGGTTTCCTACCCTTGTATACACCCACTGTATGATGCTAGCTTCCCCACAACACTGAACTTAAAATCTCGCCCCAAAACGGGAGGTTGGGCGCTATGGATATTAGCTTCGAGTGCTCGGCTATGTTACTCGTTTTCTACCGTTGCGCGTGCCCGCGAGTTGTAGAGGCAGGTAGGGTTAGGTATGGTACTGGTAGGGGTATGTTCAATTGGGGTAATGGGACTACCGGTATTGGGCATGGGGGCTGGAGGGTTGTAGGATCGAGGACAGATGGGGAGACGCGGAAGGGGAAGGGTTGGGGAAGTGAGAGCTGCAGGAGCTCGAATGGAGGACGAGTGTTCTGGGACGTTAGAATTCCCCTTCTCGGCGACACGGAAGGGGAGGGAGTGCTGCGAACTCAGCGCTCAGTTGAGACAAAACAAAAGGAGTATAATCAGCGCCTTACTAAAAGAGGAAACTACGACGTCTTAGCGCACTTGTCTTCACCCCTCGAGCTTTTACGGTGTGCACGTACGGTATCTACGTATGTATGTATGTAGGGGTATGAGTGTTTCAGGACACTTTTGCTCTACTCGAGTATGATGTTGCACTCTAGTACCGTTTCTCGTCCAGGCAAGAAGCACTCGGAAACATGCTTAAAGGTATACGCGAGTAGATGGCAAAATATCTGTATCCGAGCACCCTTACAAAATATACCACCTGTTTCCGGGCACTTCTTGCCTGTGACGAGTACGTTCGTAGTATCGGAGTTTTTTTTCTTTTTCACGGCGCTGTTCAGTATGCACAATAAAAGTATGCTTGTATCGTGATACCGGTATTACAAGCATTTATGAAAACAACATATTTTTATCTACCCAAAGTAGGCTAGCCCAAAAGAGAAAGCGAATGATAATCGATAGTAAATGCTCCTGCACTCAGCCTGTGTGGAGGGCAGTATGAGCCCTGGTTGTTGCGCTAGGTGATCCGAGGGGTGGGGGTTCAAGGGCGAGATTAACCGTAAATCTCGTGGAATCGACTATCAGATTATCGGCGGGAATCAGCCCGTCAGCCTAGGACACGTTCGGTTTGACAAATTAATAGGATTGCGAATACTGGTTAATGAGATCTAACACGTCTCTAAGTCCGGAGATTACAGGGCTGACGGAGATAGTGCATTTCACGTGATTCTGGGGGTAGAGCAAGAAGAGGGAATACCGGTGCACTCTTGAAGGACGGGGGCACAACGAAAAACTCGCGGGTGATGAGCAGGGACAGGGGATCAGAAATAAGTACTCGTCCCCCTCAACAAGTACCCGAAAACAGAGATAAAAGAAATATATAGCAAAATGTCTGCGTGTCTGAGCGCCCATACAAAATATACCCCCCCTGTTTTCGGGTACTTCTTGAGGGGGACGAGTATTTTTGTTACCTTATTTTGATGGATTCAATACCCCTGCTTGTCGCCCACCTGTCTTCGTCGTGTCCCCATAAGAGTGTATTATCTCTATCGTAGCACTAGAGGGCTGTGTGGATTGAGTTGCTTGGATGCGCTTACCCAAGATGCTGTACGGTACTAGTACAGATAGTTTGAGAAAAGTTGCGGTACAAGTATGACCTGAGTGCGGGAGGGATGGAAGCTGTTTACCGGTATTTTCTTCTTCTGCTGCTACCAGGGGTGTGAATGGGAGGACTGGTTGGTTGGTTGGTCTGTTGGTTGGGTCCGGGATTAGATACTCGAGCACGTTGATAAAACATGTCGTTGTGGGATTCTTTCCTAGCGTGCAAACTTGTGTTCGAGGCGGCACTGATATAATACGATGCAGCACTGTAGACTTCAACCGTTATATTGACTGCAGAGCAAGCCATCCACTAAAACACATTTTTGGGCTGATGGGCTGGGCTTGCGTAGACAAAAGCTGGGACTTTGTGTCCTTTTGTTTTTTTCTTCTTTTACGCCACGATGGTACTCGTACGGTTCGGGATACGGGATACGGGATACGGGATACGTTGCGATGCAAGTACGGCAGACAGGATCGGGCCACAGATTTAACAGGTGAAAGCAGGTGGAAAAAACAAAAGAAGAAAGAGAAGAAAGAGAGGGAAAGGAGTGAGCTCTTTTTTTTTCTCCCTCGTGTGGTATCCCTACGAGTTTCTCATAGGCAAGTAAGTTTTGTGGTAGGGTCCCTGGGATTCATTGCAGGGCCTGGCGGAACGCCACGAGGCTTATTCACCTGGAACATGAGACGGGGGCTACCGGTAGGTGATGAAGACGGAATGCCGGTAATCTAGGAGCCACTTTTCTTCCCTTTACTTTTTCCCTAATCCCTGACCACCATCGAGATCAAGCGCCCACGTGCGTTCTTAGATGAAACGGTGCTGGGTGAACAAGCATTCCGAAACTTTTACCAGTAGGGGAGCAATGAAGGACACGCAAAATTTCGCAATAACCATTTTTAGGAGTTGAGCTACTGTATCTAGATCGACAGCCAGCCCATCGCAATGGCAATGATCGGACTAGACCGGTTTAAATCAATTTAGGAAAGCACAGCAGGAGCTTGTTGGATAATGATCAATGGACTGTCTCCATTCAGTTCCTAAAATGTGGTTCGACCATTTTATTTCTAGAATAAGGAGAGTTTTGCTATTGCGGGCTTGGGTTTGTTTGCCCAGAACGAGCACAGGTGATTTATGGCCAATGGTGATTTATCCTGCCTTAATGTTTCGCTTAAGAAAGTGCACTGATGTTTAACCTCGATATTGCTGCGCTGTACCGAGTGTACTGTACACAGGATACTGTACTCGAGTACTGTATGCTTGGACTATGTTAAGGAACCCGCCGGATTTGCGGGTGCTGTACTAGTACTCCCAAGCACTGTCTTGCTGAGTTCCGATTGACAAAAAAAAAACATTACTCGCACGGTGCCGTTGCAACTTGACGCACTTGACCCTCATGTCACGTTGGCCAGTTGCCTTACTGTACGGTACTGTTACCGCACTTGTGCTCCCATCCCCACCACCACCAACCCTCCCTCCTCCCCATCTTCCCCACCCATCCCCGCCGTCCCTCAAATCATTTATTCATTTACTTATTCCCAATTGGGTACCCGAAAGGGGGGCAAAGCTATCTGTTTGACCTCAAATCTTTTCGCAGTATCACCCGAACTACAGCTCTATCTCTGAAGAATCCATTTTCGAACAATGATTCGTGAATCTGTCCCGAAGATAGACATGCATGCTAGCAAGCGGAAACAGCTACCATAAGAACTCGAATAATTAAAGCTCGCCCTGAGACGTTAGAGTTGCCTTTGCTGGCAAAGTCGGCACTTTTTTTTGTTTTTTCTGTCTTAAGCTGGGGCTGAGGCGGTCAGTTTTCGCAGTGCTTTCACCCCCCCTTATCCAAGAGAGGGAATTTTGGACGTCTTAGCGCGAGGTTCAATTGTTCGAGTTCTTGCGATCGAGGAGGGTTTATTCTGGAAAAAGAAATAATATGAAGGAAAGAGGGAGAAAGAAAGGGTGTCATAGACATAATGTCTCTGAAAACAGATGCTGATAGCTGATGCAGCAGTTGGCGCGCCTGGCAATGCTTTCTGCGGGACAGGAATCTGGCGAGGAGACCAGAGCACAAATATCTGATGCCCTTTCTCCTCTTTCCATTGATTGGGAGCAGAAACAGAGGGAGCGCTGAACCGGGCCAATTGGCATGTGGTTATCAAATTCAGAAGTTGGGAGGGAAAAAAGTGGTTTGCCAGATATATTTGCTTTCTCTCTCTCCTTCTCTCTGCCTCTCACGGTCCTTTCCCCATACCGGTACTGTGCTTCGTGCAGTTTGCCATCTTTGATATAATATTTTATGATGTCTGCAGAGGGATTGAATATGATTGTAATTGCAACCTGTATCTTTGATTCGAAGGGAATGATACAACGAGGTGTTTTAACGTTTTGAAGAAATTGGTTAATTCGTGCCCTTCTTTTTTTCTTTCTTTTCTTTTCTTTCTCCTCTTTTTCCTTCCTTTTCTTTTTCTTTCTTTCCTTCAATTTTTTCCACTTTCCTTTTTCCTTCTTCCCTTCAACTCCCTGTTCATTCCGCTTCAGAATGCTGTATGACATTTCTTCCCCCAAAACCTTCCTTTTGGCGTAGCACAGCTAGGGTCTTGCAAAAGGGTAGCCTTTGTTGAGTGGCTGGTTGGTTACGCGGCAGCTGCAGGATCAAAGCAGGCGAGCGTCATCGTGCGTCCTCTGCCCCTCCCTCTCACTTCTGGGCTAAGGGATAGCCGTAACTGGAGCATTTATTCGCTGCTCGTTGTGTTAAAGCGTTTTTTAAAAAGAACTGCCATTGCATACCACCTCTGTCTGAGGAAAAGAGCTAAATTTTGGTGGTATTATATGCAATAGTAGTCATTTTTTAAAAAACGCTTCTACATTGTCAATGCTGGTAGGGCTCTCCTTGTATCTCGAGCCTGCGTTGTGTACTGTGCCTCTAATTCTTTGCTCCCCCCCCAAAAAAACAAATGATAATAATAATTCAACCTTCCCACTGTTTCACGGTATTTGGAACAGAGGGTTACCGGTACCAGTAACATTTGGCACAGTATGAATACTGTTCTCGCCTACATCTCTTGCCGTTCGAAGGAGAGCTCTTTTCCCCTTTCCTTTTTAGCGACACGGTTGGGCCTTTGTAGCGATTAGTAGAAAAAAGCTTATGGAGCGTGTCTTGCATATAAATCAATGCCCGCTCTTTTTTTTTTTGAAAAAAACTCATTTTTACTTTTTCATTATCATTCCTTCTGTAAATGTGAATAAAAGGAAGAAAAAAGGGCTTGGAAATAAGGGAAGAAAGGAAGTGCATTGTCCTTTGGAGAAGAAAAAAAAGAAAAAGAGAAAAAACAGAAAAACAAAAGATAGGTTTTAATTTTCAGTTTGCGAGGTCCAAGGTTGGATTTTGCTTCTACAGTACTGGTCTTGTATCCTTAGCACTGTCTCTGAGGGGTTTGTATCAGATGGTTGTGTGTTACTCACCTACCGGTACTCGAGTACTGGTAGAGCGCATCGATTACTTTGGTGCACGCACTAGTGGTAGCTAGGCTAGGCCACCGGACGTTTAGTTTTATGCTTACCATATGATTGCCACTGCCGGCGGGTGTCAGCCCTCCCTCCCTCCTTCTCTCTCACCCCCTGCCTCCCTCCTTTAACGTGTATTCATATCTCACATTCCGAGCAACCATAAAGCGGGGAACACCGGAAGTTTTCCCGAAGATTCTTTCGCCGTGCTCATCGTTCGTTCACGGAATACCGGTGGTACAGGGTGATTTCTGCATTGCATTGGGACCAATCGCTTGTCCTCAGAATGTGCCACTTTTTTTTTTTTTGGAGTACTGCGGTGCTGTGGTTGTAGCTATTGTTAACCATGCCATGTCCTCCTTACGTGCCTGCTGTTCAGTAAACTTGAAGCCCTGTACTGGGCGAATGCTATAGTTATACTAGGAACCTTTTCCCTCTTTCAGCCAATACCATATGGTTGGAGAAGACTCAAATTTGCGCTGCTGCAGAACCCTTCCTATCTGCTCTCCGGGCTACCGTAGTCCCTGATCCAGGTTCTGACAGCTGTCAGACCAGGTCAGCACTGGTACTGCTCAGTGCTCCATCTAATGAATTAATTGATAGTATAGAACAGAGGTGAGAAGTTAGTGACCCGGCCGATGAAGTTAGGAAGGGAGGGGAAGGGAAGGGAGAGAAAGAAAAGCTGATAGTATCCTCAAACGCTGTCGAAGCATGAGCCTGCCATACGATATATTCACACGGATAGAAGAGGTACCAGTAAAACAACGATCTGAAAAGAGAAAAAGGAAAAAAGAAAACTCAGATGTGAGTGTCTCAGGTTGCAGAGGCACGAAGCGTGCGGATGAAACCACGGAGCGATCAACTTGCCCGCTGGCCGGCTGTCTGGCTAGTGCTTGTGTCTGTAACCGTGATCTCTCTCAACAGTAACACTGCGGTTTGTGGCGTTGGCCAACCAAACTCGATTGCTGCCGAGTGCTATCAGATGATGAGAACTTTTAACTGAATAG
This sequence comes from Tuber microsphaerosporum, assembly GCA_003521225.1. Lineage (NCBI taxonomy): Eukaryota > Fungi > Ascomycota > Pezizomycetes > Pezizales > Tuberaceae > Tuber > Tuber microsphaerosporum. Next base: position 24,429 of record QOVD01009849.1, read on the forward strand.
AGGTAGCCAAGCGCAACGACCCGAGGTGTCTTTTTTTCTTTTTTCTTTCTTCCTCCTCGCGCCAGTAGGGGAAAGGTGGGGGTATTCGGCAGCCTACGTGAAGAAAAAAGTCAAGGGGTTTTTTTTCTTTCGTACATACAGCAGCTTAGAAACAATTATGGCAAGGTACAGTAATAAGTGAGACGGGTCGGTCAGTCTTCAAAATTTCTCTTTTTCTTTTTCCTTCCATTTTTCTTTACTTTTTGCTTCGCGCCGTAACCTAGCCCCTCCAGCTCGAGTCGATCTTGTTGAACTGAGCTACCGTGCGATAGATAAGTTCCAGCCTCCCTAGCTTTGTGGGATTTACGAGTACTTTTCTCGTTGCGGTTTAGCCACAAATCTCGCCTATTAGCCGCCATAGGTCAGCTTGGGTGTGGATGGTGGTTGTTACGTGCCAGAGTTGTGATATCGGAAAATGAAATAGGGATATTAAATTTGGCCATTGGGGGGAGAGGGGTTATCGTAGGGCTTCCCTTCGCACTACTGTGGGTTACAAAGGGTGCTACATAAAGGTGAGGTATTGGAATATTGGGACAGAGAGATTATAATGGAGTAGTAGCAAGGAACTCTTGTGTTATATTGTGACATCCACAGAAGTCACTAGAGGTCCGCAGCGCTCCTCCTCCTTCCCCTCTCACTAGACACCGTACCTTGATACTAGGATCTATAAGGCTCCGCAAATAGGGCTATTCTTGCTTTCACCTCGTGTAATCACCCCTATTCGTTCGTGCAGAAACGTACCGTAAAACTTTGTTTTTTTTCGTTTCCGGCAAATTTGAAATCCTCCCAGAAGTTCGGTAGGGTTGGGGCCCGAGCCTGGCCCTCGGCGAGGCCATCGTGCATGGTAGGTACAGTAGGTAGGGGATGCTGGAGAAGTCGAGTGACCATGTGTGATGACGCCTCATCGCTTTAGGCCTAAATAAGCGGGTTTTTTTGGGGTGTGCGGGGGCCCAAGGAAACGGATTCTTTGCCAACCACGTTTTTGATCGCTTCAATTTTTAATCTTATATATATATTTAGCGGATTTTGTGTTGTGCTCGAGTAGTGGTAGTATGAGAGGCACATCTAAATCGTACCTATTCTAGATCGAGTGTGTGGGGGATCTGGAGAAAGGTTACAAGGGGTGGTAAAATTAAATAGACTGGATGAAGATGCGTGGGAATTAAATTAAGGTAGTATGTACGCGTGCTGTACGAACACAGGACACTAAGAGCCCATCGTACGAGTACCGGTAAGTAAGATGTGTAGAATGGGTGGCGATATGTATGATACTGCGAGCGCCGCGAGTAGAGTACAAGGACAGTTCGATACAGTTTTGGCGCACTAGGTACCACTTTCCCCTCTAGATTGTTGTCTACCGGTATGATATGAGGTTTCGGGTCGCTGCGATGTTCAGTTCAGCCTCGTGAAGGAGTAGGAGTGACAGCTGACGATGTACAGATGTTTCCAGTAATCCTCGAAATCGGGATGAATTGAGGCATTACTGGCAGGGCCTCGACGAATTGGGAGACTTGTGGCTCTTTTTTTTCTTTTTTTTGTTCGTAGATTAAGTGAATCGCGCAACACCGCTGTCGCAAGGGTGGGTTTTACTCTTTCTGGCTACGTGATGTCGTTTGTATGACCGCTGTGGTCTGCGTTGGAGGAGGACCTTCATGGTCCTGTCGTCTTTCATATTTGTTTCGACTCGATTCAAACATCCTTCCTTCTTAATTGGTTTGGGGTTGCGAGACGGGCAGTTATCTTGTGTAGCGGAGAGGTTGCTGGGGGTCTGTCTGGTGGGGGGGAAGGGAAGGCTTGAAGGAATTATCCGTTTGGTGGCTTGGTGTTTAAGCCTTATTTGTCCCGAAGTTGCGCAAGGCAAGGATATGGCGAAATTGCAACGGCCCAGTACGGTACACTACTGTACGAGCACTTTTGTAAAGGATCCAGGGGGTTGAATGGGTAGCGGATCCCTTTTCGGGAAACATGAGATTGAAGCGTTACGGGGATGAGGCTAGTTTGGAGTCGATTGAGGAGGGTTGTTGAAAGGAGCGAATGCGGTGGGGGGAAGATTTGCGCTTATCTTTCCGTGCTGGGAGGCGATCCTTAGATGATAGAAACAATAGGCGCTCCGGCAAATTGGCCGTGAATTTCCTTTTAGTTTTTAGAGTTAGCATCACGGGAGAGGGTTTTTTTTTTGATATGGACCGAGACCCAGGTAGAGCAGAGAAAAAGAAGAAAAAAGAAGAAAAAAAACAGGGGCGATGCTATGCCCACTAGGCTGACATAATCAGTGGGATTATTTGATAGGGAGCCCATGGTTGAAAATGGCATGCAGATGAGAGAAGCCTTGAATTACTCACTCAACAACGCCGAACAAATCAGAGACACACGGGCTACGGCTTTGAATAGGGAGACAAGTGAAAAGGAAGGACGATAAAAATTTTATGATAAACCACTGTTAGAGTTTGATTGATATTTTTAGTTTCGGTAGTTTACCACGTAGATACTGCAATAAACAAACATCTAGATTATCCGTGCTACTTGTAAGAACATTATTGTGCACTTCTGATTCCCTGAGAGGAAGAAAAGAAAGAGAGAACGTTACGGAGCGGGCCGTGATTGTCATTGGGTAGTTTTGATCCTCGGACTTTGTGACCAGTGGCCCTAACTTACCGGCCACTGGGTCTTCAAGGTGGGAGGAAGGATTGCGATTTTCGTCCTAGCATGGGGAGATTTGCGAGTTGTGTGTGTATTAGCACCTACGGAGAGCGACCAGGTGTGTCTGTTGGCAACCGGTAGTCTAGAGGGTGTTGTACTCTATCCTTGCGTTAAAATTTTTACTAGTCGGGGTAACGGATGCCAAAACTAACAAGAGAAGCAGGCTAGCGGTTGGGAGGGGGGTGTAGGCACATGCTCAGTCTAAACGGGACGCATTTCGCTTCAATTTCATGGGTACCATTGATATGCCGGGAAAAAGTCCCTCACAGATGGTTCCAAAAGCCAAGTGTTTATCATAATGCTGCTGATCCCACTTGAGGAACCATTAATTGAACCTCTGGTGGGGGGGGGGGTAAGCGAGCTCCGTTATAGAATAACAGTTTCTGGGTCGCCTGAGTTTTGCAACTATATTCTTCGCCTACGCTTTAAAGTGGATGTCCTGAAGTTGTGTGCTCTTATAGGTGACACAAAGCCATTAAAACCCGGGGCCCTCAGTGTCTGAGATACGTGGTGGGAAACTATATGCACCTGACCCTTATTTTTGGAATGGCTTGAACCCACACTTTCCCATAGGAGGTAGACTCCATGGAGCTCTTCGTCGAATGGAGATTGTACAGGCATTTGTGACATGAATCGCAGTGGTGTTCCTCTCGTTCAAGGGTTTTCTCGATTTCGCCGAGAAGTTTGCCATAAAAAATACCTCGTTATGATACTGGCTCTGTACGCCAATCTGAACCCTTACTTACTGTTATCAGGATTACGAGTGACATTTTGAATCCCGAATAAAGGACGATGATAGAAAACTGGGATCCCGTGGACCTTTCAACAACGCTACGCCAATAGATAAGTTGGGGGCCAATCATGTGGATTATTTTCTCCCTTGCTTCTCACTCTAGCTGCGATCGATAAAGAAGAGTGCCAGTTTTTTTCTTAATGCGAGACGGGTTGATATCTACTTGACAAAGACGAATACAATTAAAGCGCGGTTTCCGAGCCTATTGGCAAGGCAGCCATTACCCTATATGCAGGGCCAGCCCCTGCCCTCCTATACACGTCCGGGGCTCCTGCCCTGGAGCCAAATGATTGAATTACATTATAATTATGCAATATATTTATGATGTGCGATGTGAGGCGTTTGCTGGGCGGCAAATAAAATAGCTAAACACTAGTGGACTCTGCAACTCTGGCTCTCGGCCTGGACTTAGGAGGCTTTATATCTCGTGGTGTACAGATATATCCTACACGAACCATTCCCTGGGGTTAGGGACTTCAATCACGGTAGTGCCCGATCGGGCTGTGGGGGCCAGGAAATGGCCCAAGCTTTGGCTTGTTGTTGGAAAAGTACGGCACCTCTATTGTGATGTTTTAGCTTCTAGCTGCCACGAGAGCATCCGATTTTGTTTTATCGAACCCAGATCCGCGTGGGTGGGCCGGGTCTTGTTCTAACTGCCATTGTGATAGCTGAGAATTGTGTTGCAAATATGACTTTTTGGTCTATAGCTCGTAAATCCCCGCATCTTTTCTTTGGATGTCGGTTAGTCATATTCTGTTGACGCCGGTACCGGCATGTCCTTTGCGAAGAAATATATATAAATTATGAAACGCCTATCCCACCGGAAAGCGAGTCTTCACTACCGTACATCCTCCCCCTTATCCTTCTCACAAAAAACCACCTCGGGACAAGCGGCACGGAAAGACGCACCACGGTCTCTTCAAGGAAGGGGAAAAACGCTAGAGAGGCACCCCGTGACTAAGTGCATTTCACCCAGCGCGCCAGCCGAGAGGTACGAGTGATCATTTATGATTTAATCAACCCCGCACTAGGTCAGAGAGAAGGAAGCATTATTCGGTAGGACATATCGCTAATTGTTTTTTTTTTAGGGCAAGGGATGACAACATGAAGATGCACGCGCTCTATGGAGTTTACATTTTTGCTTGGACACACCGAATACGGTCTAGTGCCATGGCTTGCCCTCAAGGCATCTGGGGCCTTGGCTCTTATTAACTGCTGTGCCCTTGGCCAAGTGCACTGTTTTAGCTGGAGACTGCCTATTGAGGCTTATCTGGCTGCTTTGGTGCTCTGCATAGGAATCTGATAATCGGTGCAAAAAAAGTACATAGCCGCGCAGGGCACAGAGCTGCGGGAACTGTCGTATGGGATCTCCAGCGTGGTGCGAAGCAAATGCTGTGTTGTGCCTTGTGGGGCTCTGATAAGCAAGCGCGCGCTCTGAAGGAAGGTTTCAAAGCTTCAGTACCCCTCCTACCCTCCTCTGTCACTTGCTACAGTATGGTACGGCTCGGTAGGGTAGCCTACCACCACAGCACTTTTCTGGAAGTACTGGTATGATATCATACCTGTGAATTCAGAGCTTTCCCGGGTATGCAGCCTATCCCGAGACCTTTCGTGACTAATACAACTTCTGTCTGCATCAATAGTAATCAGGTTTCTTATTTCTCATCCCGATTACAATCCCCACAGTATCGCACTTTCACCTGGAATCGAGTGAGATGGCGGCTAATTGCGAAGCAGCAGAATGTATGGGTAAGGTTTGCGAACCATTTTTATTTCGGTGTGACAACCCGAATCCAGCAAAATCCCGCACACATAACTAAAAACTCTCGTATAGCATAAAGAGGAAGGGAGAGATGTGACAAGAATGGGAATGGGGAGAAGGGCGAAAACGAGTGGATGGTAAGGTGGGGAGGGGGGCATCGAGATACGAGAAATGCTCCGATTCATAGACAAGATTAATTATAGCACTTGGGTTTATTTGAAGGGAAAATGGGGTTTGTCAGATGACTGTTATCCTCCACTTCTTATGCTTTTACGAGAATTTCAACAGAGAATTCCCCACCAGAAGACTAACCTCTTGCTTACGGCGCATAAAATTCCACCTTGGTGACGCCGAGAGCTGACCATTCATCCCTCAATTTACTAAAACCATAAAGTCTTTCCACATCCTTATCTTTCGCTCATTTATTATTTTTCACTTTTTTCCTTTTATTTTTAAATGACAGTAATTCTGTATTGCCAGCAGGTTGAATGATTCGGTCGATTCTCCATGGCTACACGAGGATTATCGTAAATGGTCATCACAGTGACAAGATATTCCGGCATATGTGCAATGCGCCAAGGCTTTAATACAAAACCCTGTCCCTGAATCATATCTAATATCTCTTTTCTTTCCTTTCCTCCTTCTCGCTATTCGTGGAGCCCACGTAAATGCGATAGGTTACAGTGGGCAAAATATTTCGGAGATTGGGAATAGAATCGCATCGCCGCGGAATTGCTACGACGACTCTCTCGCTGACGAGATCCCCCGATCCTACTCATATTCATTGCTCCGCCCCTAGGTCGCGTGCGCACGGATCAGCGAAGCAGCGGACCGGAAAAACCTCTATTAACGTGGGAAGCCACTATCATAGGAGCTTGAAAGTCGCCATGAACGGGCAATTCTCCGGTATGGTTAGGCGAATTACTTGAAAGTCTAGGTGTTCAGGTAACTCTAGGCTGTACCACCCGCATGTTATTCGTTATTATCATCTTTTCATCTCACCCTCACCTATCCCTCGAAGCACGTTTTAGGTATTTTTTTTATGTTTTACCATTTTTTATTTTTTATGGTGTTCTTCTATTTGCTACAGCTCTCGCCTCCATTCGAATTACTGGCTGGATCTTTGCTTGACTTTGGAGGATCGAAATCGAGATAAAGAAGGCAAACTCTGTATAACACTTAATAGTCTGAATAATGACCTGAATTACTACTTTGACTTTTTTATTATTTTTATTATTTTTATACCAGCTCAGTAAGTTAACGACGCGGCCTCCTGCCATTGCTGTGCCTTGCATATAAGCAAAGGTACATATATATATATGAATACAGGATTTGACTGGGTTCTAGGGAAAACATAGGCTCTGGTCGTAATAGGTACAAAGGTCCAAACATGCTACGCCGGTTAGGCAAAAGAAGTTTATCTTCAGCGAGCGCTGCGCTGTATGATACCTGCTATAGATCCTGGTAACGCGGGCGAGCGGAGATGGTTAGTGCGGACACCGCTTGTTCTATCGTTGTGTTCTTATCCCTATCCATTATATCTGATACTCTTGCCTTAACTGGCGTGGAGTTATCATGAACTGTAACTCTGAACTCATCGGGATGGTGTCAGCGGATTCTTCCACTCCAGGGAACCGGCGATAAAATTTATTAAAGCCCACGGAGATGAACACCGTATGCGGTGGTGGAGGGAGGGAAGGCAAAAGGAAGACACACAAGATTGTTCTAGTACGGCACGGAGTTTTCAATGCCCTCCTCGGATTGGCTTAAAATTCGTCACATTCTATCACTCGCTGTGAAATAAGATGCCTTTTTGGACGACCTGGTTGCGATCGAAGTGGTGCTGCCAAGTCTGAATCTCACGGAATATCCCTTCACCTTGCTCACGGGCCATTGGGGATACTGTACAAAGGTGCTAGTTATCAGGGACCGGTCATTGGGATCGAGAACGAAAACGCTCGTCCTGTACCTCTACGCGTGAGCCAGCAGGGAATATCTCAAAGAAAAGAGGGTTCGTTAATATAAAATAAAAAGCTCCCACGATGTATGGACTAGGGATTCTCCTCTCTTTTCTAACTGGATTATACGGGTCTCTTCGGAAAAGGCGCAGGGATCGCTGATTATCATGCCACTTCAACATGAACGACATGACATGTGAAACCAAAGTACTCGTACATCTTTGCCTTCCTCTATTCGTGATCCCTGTCGTAGATCAATTCTAATTTGAGGCGCTGTATTCTTCTTACTCACTCTAGATATTCCTGGTGCCGAGCTGATGGGATATTAGTGGTGGAGCAAGCCACAGAGGCATTGGTTATGTTTTTTCTTTTCTCTGATAAACAGTGGAAATATATATCATGAATTTAACCGCTACTTCTCATTCAATTGGATGGAGGAGGGTTGTGATATCTCCTGGAAGCCTGCCGCTTTGACGTCACGTATCTGCCTAAGTCCGCATTTGTCAGGAGTGCAGGTTGCAAGCTTCTCCGCATGGATCCGATTACTAAATGGTTCCAGCAGGTGGGATTACAAGGCTCCAACGACTGAACATGGCTATTGGGGTAAGACTAGACAGGGAGTCCAAGCATGATACAGTGTGGATGTCGGAGCCACTGATAGAATCTCCTCGCCTTACCTGTACTCTCACTAGAGATCTGGAGAGGGTTGTCTAGGGGCGAAAACGAAACGCTCTGGGTTCCATTCCAACTCTCCTGCTCGACATATAGCCTGCTGTACACAATTTCAGTGAAGATGGCTGCATGACAACAGTTGCTTCCGTCCGTAGCTGGTGGTATCCTGGGGAGTCACTGGGTATACTCTCCTCACTCGATTAGGTGAGCTATGATACTTTGCATATCGTAGCAAACCTCCTTTAGCGAATTCCGTACCAGTGCCTGATGGGGCCCTCTTGCTCGGGTAGGGATATTTCAATATTCGAGCACTCCGATATGATAAAACATTGCTGAACCTGTACCAGTGACCCGATATCTAACACCCAAGCCTGCCGGGGTTTAGCGCGATAGACCCCGTCTTGCCGCAAATATAGGATCTTGGCCGCCGGCAAGCACCGGGAGCCGGTACTTTCGACCTTTCGGAAGCTTAGATCGTTCGAATGCCTGATTACATTGGCAAGGGTCTCTCCGGCCCCGGGATAGAGGCCCACAGTCAAGATCTCGTTTACGCGGTCACGTTCCAAACCTGTGCTACGGAAGAGCACCAGATCTTTAATATAACCTGTAGATCTCGTTATGGATATCAAAAACTGGGTACAAGTAGAGTACTCGTAGCGGGCAAGAAGTACCGGAAAACGAGGATTTGCGAAATCTATAGCGGAAAAATCCGCGCGTATCTAAACGCCCACACAAACTCACAAGCCCTGTTTTTGGGCACAGTAACAGGCAAGAAGTATCCGACCACAGGGGTTAGAAAATACATGGCTGGTTGTCTCTCTGTATCTGAATGCCATATTAAATTGGTACTCGAACATTCGGATACTTCTGCTTGCTGCCTCTACTGTACCGTACTCCCGTAGTACTCCTCGCCTGCCACGAGAGCCAATGTTTTTGATTTAGTGTTTTTGGTAACCCTAGGTAACTTGTGATGACCGGCCTTGCTTACGTTAGATATAAAGCCCCAGGCCTCTTATAGGATTTTGGACAGAGGATGAAGAGGGGCATCCGGCTGGGGTCAATTGGATACCGTACGAGTGCAAAGCCTTTGATCTGTATCAGGAGAGGTGCGGTGGACATTCCGGCCGTACCGTTCTCCACTTCCCTACCTAGTGCACACCCGTCTTGTCATCTCACCGCTTCCTGAGAAATTAAGTTGCCGGGTACATACACGTGTGCACACCCCCGCATTTCTTCACTAAAAAGAGCCAAGAGCAGATTCATCATCGTTATGGCGATAGCCGCACATCACCCAATGCTCCGCCACCACTAGCCGATTGTCCCCGGCCTTTCGCCAGCATTGGGTAAGGTGCGCCGGAGTCCTGCTTCCATTGCCATGGTAGTCCGGTGTTCTCTCCATGGTTCAGCCTTTTCACTTATCACACGGCGCTAACCTACTGTACAAGTTACCGGCAACAAGAACCTGAACACAGGGATCAAAATTTTGTATGGCGGATTGTCTGTGCACATCCGTGCGCCCATACTAAATTCGGGCTCAAATGTTCAGGTTCTTCTTGCCGGTAACGTGTATATTGTTGCACCTTTTCCGTCCACCCCCAGGAACGCCGGGTGGGGCCGCAAGTCTAATTGAACTGTCAGACTTGTGCACGACTGGTCCTAGAACTTGCCGATGCAATTGCTAGGCACGTGGTAGGCCCGAGCGTTCCCCCAGATTTAGAAATGTCCTCATCTTTGAGAGATAAGTTAGTACCCGAGTACGTGTTCCTCGTGGGTAAGGGGGCTCCACAACCTAGAATTGGTGTTGGTTTACCCCTAGAGTGGCTAGGTTCTGTGCATTGGAGTTTGGAGAGGTCAGATTGCCCGGGGTGGGGATCAGGGTTAGGGATTTCTAAGTAGGAAAGTATCGGTACAGTACTCGTAATGTCGTGACGTTTTCAAGACAGACTGCTACTGCTAGGTAATCCGAAATATCCTCCTCTGGAAAAGGGGTCAAAAAAAAAACGCCAAAAATCTCCCCCCAGAAGCAAACAAAGAACACCAAACCTTACTAAGAGAGGTTGCTTCAGCGTCCTAGAACAAGGTCTATTTATTCGAGTTCTTATGGTATTGCATACAACCGAAAATTGGCTAGTCTCAGAATTTTGGTGGTATGCGAGAAACCTATCTTTCATTCTTATAAGCAATCTAGCTGACTATATCTATCGCTGCGCGTGGTGTGCAATAGCAGTCTGTTTTACGAACGTCACGATATTACGAGTGCAGTGCACGTTGTTGATACTTGTAGGTTGAAGTGATAGCGGCTGCTATTCTTTTGGACTTGTCATTCGGGCTGGGGCTTATCATGGTGAGATGATCAGCGGCATTCGCACGCATTCGTGGATAATAACTATTCTCAATTTCAACCATTCTATTACGGGAGGTACTAGTCTGGTATGGTCTACAGCGATCCCCCACCAAAAAACCCCGGTATATGGTGTGGCATTCCATGTACGTCTGCTATACACCGATATGCCTGCAGTTATCTCCTGGAGCGGTAGGACATTGAAAATTTCGTGCCGTCCTTGTTAGAGTTTGAGACAGAGGCGGTCAACCAGCTTTTTGCCAGCAACCAAAATTTCGCACATGTGTACTTGTAGACTTCGGACTATAACTAATATTAATTAGATGACCACACCTGCCATGACGACTACTGGGGTAGAAGGTCAAATCCTCCTTGGCCATCTATGCCTCAGGAAGTGACAGGGGCGGCGCGAAATTTTCAGCGTCTTGCCGGTTAGGGAATGAAGTGAAGTTCTCGAGTAGAGCGGCACAGATCTTCACGGCTCGGTGTCTGGTGAGCTAGTCATTCGCAAAACTGGCAGGGGCACGAAGAGGTTTAAAACACCATCGACTGCAGGGGCATTGTTTAATATACCATCGCATGCCATCGATTGCAACCTTTGACCTTGCTCACACTAAGACATTAACTTTGCGCCATCAGAACAAGCGGTTATCACTGAAGAAAACAGCAATAAAAAATAGGTTAGAGGTGGATCCAAAAATTTCAAGAGCTGCAAGTAGTCTTGCTTCCCCTGCCTTTTTAGCTCAATTATAGCAGATATTGTGGAATCCTTTTTATTCGGGGCTGATGTGCCTGATTAGGAGTGTTTGTATCATGCTTAGGGGAGGCTGGAAATCCGGACACCCTATGCACGAGTTTTGCGGATGCTTAGTGCAAAGAAATAAAGCAACGCACCTAGGGCCTACCAATATTTCTGTCTCAAACCACTAATATTTGATACTCTTGTTGACCCCTACTCAGGAGTTAAGAGGGTAACCTTTTTAAGAGTGTGAGCTCTGCCAGAAAAAAAATATGAAAAAAATATCCCTCACTTAGGCTTATTTTCTAGCAATTTTTAGGGGTTTTCTTTATTGAGTTGCGACTGTGTAAAGTGTATTGAAAAAAGAAAATCTGTTCTTCTATCATGATTATGTTATTATGTGGGGTGGGATCAAAGATTACAATCCGTGGTATCGATGGTATGCTGCAAAATCTGGTAATTGTATAATCCCACCATTAGATTATCGGTGGGAATTGGCCCACGATAGGTTTAGTTTGACATGTTACTAAAATTGAGAAGACAAGTTAATGAGACCTAACATGTGAGGAAAGTACTAATCCTTCTTCAAGGCTTTTAAGACACAAATTAGAAGCCTAGCCGAGATAATAGATTATAAGAGATTTTATGGTATTAAACGTATACCCTGCAATCGATGGTATTTTAAACCCTTTCTCGGCAAGAGCAGACCAACAACGATGAAAGTAGGGTTTCGAACTCATGCATCACAACGGCTATCCTCACCGCTCGTAGGCGGGAGGCAGCTGCTCGAGAACAAACCAATCGGATAGAGGCAGACTGACTCAAGCTTTAAGTGCCATACTTGTCGAGTGAGATTGTGTTTTACTGTGCAGGCGATTTGAGCTCTCTGACGGGGTATCTCGGCTCTGTGGTGGTCGCAACCGGACGAGTAACTAACAAACCAGCTGTGATTTTCCCACTCCTCGTGCTCGTGCTAGTCACCCCCTATGCCTATATATCGTGCATGCCATGGACACGGGGAGCCCCGCAGAGATTACAAAGCTATCTAGGCTTAGGGGATAAGCAATGGCTCCTACCACTGTAGCAAAGAATCACCATAGAAGGGCTCAGGTTAAAGTAAAAGAAGTGAATAAGCTAGAAAAGAAGAAGGTGGAAAAAGGAGAAAGAGAAGAGCAGAGCTGGAAGTCCGCCAGTAAGATAGCAAGTGTGTGAGAACCGATGATCTCCGTGAACCCTTACCTCCCATCTGCACCCACATTGCATCAGGGAACCTCCGGGAAAGAGTCGGAGGTGCTTCTGTTTAGGGTTTCTGCGTGCGTTATTATTATTATTTTTGTCAAGTCCGTAGAATTATCTGGTAATAGAGAAATCCATGGCAATATTTTGAAGCATGGGAGAGAGGGTCCAATAACAGGAGAAGTTTCAAATACCCTAATTCAAAACAAATAAATGATGAAGTACCATACAGTCACTAGACAAAAGTCTTGGTGTTTGGGGAATAATGAGACACGCCTGTGCATCTAAAGGGTATTTAGCAAAAGGCGGATAATGATATTTAAATGGTAGAATAAAGTGAAGAATTAAACATAAAATATTATTTTCGTGGTAAAGATGTAAGAATAGATTTAGTATGATACTCTATCATGGGGGGTGTCAGACCAGGTATTCTCGCTTAGTCTTTGCTGACTAAGCGATCACCAAGACTTTTGTCTAGTGACTGTATTTATCAAATCATAACTAAAAAGTAAAAGCAATTTAGGACTGAATTAAATAGGCCTTGTGAGGGGAGAAATTTCTAACTATACAGAAAACCCGCTTTATCCTTCATAATGAGATAAAGCAGCTTGTTAACCAATTTCCGTCTATTTTTGTTCTTTTTCCACAGTTTTCATTTCACCCTTATGGTGGATGGTTTTGGAACTTTGTATTATATTAAAGAAGTAGGTTGTAACATGTATGCTAACTTAGGTGTTAAGTTAGTACAAAATGCAGGAGCACAATGGGAGCTAATTTGTGATAAACTGTATTACTAGTGCGATCACACTACAGAAGTTTCTAAAGGATATGATAGAAGTACTCAAGATGTTCTTGTAACAGGTTTACTCCTGTTTTAACTAAATACAATGAGACCGGCGGTAGTCCCGCTAGCGCTGGGCTCAAGGGAGGCTTCAGGAGAGGTGAAGGGAGAAGAGTATCAGGTAGAGAGCGTAGGGAACAAAGGATCGCCGTTCAACCA
>QOVD01009850.1:0-17698 GCA_003521225.1 Tuber microsphaerosporum
GGTTGGGGTCGCTGATTGGTGCGAGGTTGATTGGTTGCGAGGACGGAAGGATGGATGGGAACATATGATAGAAGCGGCATCGCACGTTTGTATTGGGTGCGGGAGGATTGGGTACGTATGATGTCGTACGGGGTTTTCCCAAGGTTTTTTTTTTTGGCTAGAGATTGCGGAGATGTGGCTGTGTTTGTTCGAAGTGGATGGGGGGCATTGTTCCTCATAAATTATAACTGTGGTCTTGGCAGGTACTGTTATTGTACTGTACTTCTGACGTTAGATACCGGTAACCCGCTTCCCCACACTGCAGGGGCTGGGGTAAAAACGTACCTTCCCTTTCCCCTTCTCCAAGCTTTCTAAGCGTGAACAATTCCCCACCCAGTAAGGTTAAGGTTTTGCTTCGCTAGGAGCTGGGGCAAGAGATCAAACTAAAAATACTCCTCTTTCCGCTCCTCGAGGCTCTCAGAATATAGATAAGTTAACCTTTTCCTCATTATCATTAGATTTTGTTTTTCGCTTGAGCCAGTAGAGCAGATTATATCTTCTTATACAATATTACCTATAATTCAGTAACGTACTCATCTCCTAGGTCCCCCGTACTGACCGAGCAGGTAGTCACGGTGGTAATACCGATGAACACATTATCACACTAAGGGGCGCCCTATCCATGGATTCGCACAAAAGTCCTTGGCTTGCGGCAATTGGAACATGCGGACTAGTTAACGATGATGGAAAGGTACAGTTCTAGTACCCAGTACTAGTACATTACTGGTATGCCGCAGTTCGGAGCCGCCACTTATAGCCATGCGTGCTGCAGGTGGATCGTTGGGTCTGGAGTTGATGAGGGGTTTTTCGAGAATACTGCAATGAGTTAAGGGCCTGTTTGGCGGGAACGAAAGGCGGGTCAACTGTTCCGTTTTGCAACAGTTTCCAATATAAAAATGGCTGTCCTTCCGTTTTGAAACGGTCAGAAATGGTCACTTTGTATGGGGCAACGGAACGGAACGGTCGTTGCCAAACAGGCCCTAAGTAAGGCACTCGAGCGCGATACGGAATCGTATTGTGTTGTAGCATGATAGATGCCCCTTTTGTGGGGAAGGCTTATAAGGTGGGGGGCTCGTCTGCTCGTTAGGTTTGGTTTGGTCTGATTTGGGCTCGGGAATGATGACAAGATGACCGACCAAAGTCGGGAAAGCTTTCTTTTTTCACTTGGCAGGAGCTGTCTGTCACGGCACTATAGTACGAGTACCGGCACTCGCACTTACGGGTGCTCGGGGGGGGGGGTCAGTGGAACCCCGAAGAGCTATTTCTGCCGATCCCATACGAATCTCTCGGAAGACAAGGTTATGTTTTCCGATGTTTAATGACCCTCGGAGCAAATTAGACTGCTTACTATACCAAATCGCAGCGGATGCCTTGGCGGGGTACGGAGGTGGTTTTTTTAACATACCCTCATGCGCCGGAGGGGACGGGGGGGGGCGCCGGGTTGAATGGTCGATCTCCGGTGTTTTCGGTAGAGGAAGCTGTCCCTTTTGGTTTATGATATTCTACGATACTAGCATTCTTAATTCGGCAGGAGACTCGGGATTGGATCCAAGGTCCCGGCACCATATAAGTGCCAGGGGAGATGTTTTCTCACAAGACAGGGATTATTTCGCGGGTTAACCTAAATTAATTGTCTACTACCGGTAACTCTCTAGTGGACACTTGTACTCGAGTCCTCAAGTACCAGTACTTGTCAAGTCCTAATGTGGTACGGTAGTTTACCTATCTAATTAGGAACTTCCTTGGCTAATTATTCAGCAAACTTTTTTCCTCAAAATATCATACAAGTCTTACTGTCCTCCATCCCAGACAAACTAAAAAGAAAATCCCTCTGTAAATATGTCCCAATGACTAATTAGCAAAGCTTTACAAAGCGAATTTTAAAAATTCTGTCTGTAGGTGCCGTTGTAGGTTGAAATATTGGTTGATGTTGGCTGTTATGAGGGCAAGTTCTAAGGCGCCGGCACCTATGCTGGTGAACTATCTCCTTGGATAAGCTGCCGGTGCCCCATGGACTAATGAGGCGGGCAGGTTCCTCGCCTTCCGTATATGATACGGTAACTCTATGTGTGACTCGGCAGCTTTTCCACAAAAATAATGCTGAAATCTCATGATTTTTTGCCAGGCAGCCACTGGGCCACACCCGGATTAGGAAGGCGGGGAATCCGCATATCTCATCTGTCCATGGGATGGTTTGGGGACTTTGAAAATTAGCTTAGAGTGCTATTACTGGTATCCCAGACCAGCAAGACAGGGAAAATTCCATCCGCCCCTGAGATGGAGATTAATAGGCAACTTCTTATGAATAATCGGGATTTCGCAGATGCGTAGACTTCAGACTGTAACTGAGAAATACTGGTATCGGCACAATCTCCAATGGGGGCACAACGAAAATCGGTGATAGCGGGTACTTTTTTGTTACGCCACTTTAGAGAATTCGCTTTTTTGCTTTGCAGGGTACCGTACCCGTGTTTGTTACCCACCGGTCTCCGTCCTTCCCCCATTGAAGACTGTACTGTATAGCCGCGTTCCAAGCACTAGCGCCTGGAGACACTTCGGTAGCCCTCTCCTTTTGTTGCTCAGTAGAACTGTTTGTGAAAAAGTTTACAATATCCCTAGAGGCATACCTGACAATAGTTTTCTGAAAGAACGTTGCTGTTCCGTTATTGTTAATAGGTATTGCTCTTGAGGTATAAAGGGTATGAGGATTTTGGGGACGTGGCCGTACTGAGGTAGAAAGATTACCGTAGGAGAGCCATCTACGTCCCAGAAACTGACAGGGCCGGCACGAGATTTTCATTATCTTACTGGTCTACCGATAGGGCGAGTATATGTGAGCTGATTTCGGCCCCACTGTCAAAAATTCGGTAAGTGTAGCCAGAAGAAGGGATAATCTGAGCTTTTTGTTTTTGGGGATGGGGGAAAGTCAGACGAACCTTCGACCCTTGCCACAATGGCCTCGCCATTTGCTGCTCTCTGAGTGGCCGAAGCGATACACAAGTTGACCACACTCCCCCTTCGCTTCATTTACCCTCAACCCCCGGTACAAGTGCTAGTAAATCAAAAGTGACAGCTGCCCCGCCAAAGACTCCTCTCCGGTGTCGTACCGGTATTGTGTGGGTTAGCGCGATTGGGTGGGTAAGCCTGAGATGCCCCAGAGAAGGTTGCGACATACAATCTTTCAGTGATACGGATTCCGTCCCGTATCATGGCGAAGCACCCTCAAACTTAGGGCACAAGGGCTGGGGATAAAATGATACGGCGCACAACTAAAATTTTAGCAGCGGTGGTGAGCCTGGGGCATCACCCTCGGAGGATCTCTGTTACCTCTTGCCTCGGTCAACTTTAGAGAACTATGATATAATTGATGGGTGAGGTATCATGCCTGGGCTCCAGTTCAATGCATCTATCAAAAATAACTCTCTCCAGGCCCTCGTTGAACCACGGAAGGTTTCCGTTTCCACATCAACACCCCTGCTCTGTATCACTTTGTATCCTTGACCTTTGCACAGGCGCCGAATATCAGATTTCTGGCGAGCAGTCAGGATCTGGGCTGCGCTGGGCTGCGCTCGGGAGTCTGAGTTTGAAAGATCTCTTGTCTGTTACCGATATCTGGCGGAGGAAACCTCAAGCTCGAGCACTATGATAACGACACTCATTTTGTTAGTGAATATTAATTGGTGTCCCAATGCGGCCAGCCTGCCCCTACTTAGGCAATTTCAACAGCTAATGGCCAGTGCAGCTCTTGAGTCCCAGCACAGCTACTGCGTTCAGAGGGATATATATGTACAGTACGAGACGGGGATTATTTTACTGGCTAGCTATCCCTCCCTCGTGTGAAACCATGCCCCCAGGTGCTTGTACGATACACCCAAATCTAAAGACTATTTTCTATTTGCTGGATCTCCGGTTTGTTGTCTATCGAAGAATAAAGAGAAAACTAAAGCAAAAATCGCTGTTGAGTCAATAGATATTTATTAGCTATCTAAAAAAATGTTGAGGAGTCTTAGTGATCCGAAGGCAGGGATTGTTTCAGGTGGGAGGTGCTTCGGTTGAAATATTCCTTTGCCATGTGTTGTGGTGCACTTTATCTGAGATGCGACTTTGAAGACTCTTCGTTCGGGGGGGGGGGTGAATACCACGGGTCAGCCTTCCATAGGCAGGTTACCCAAACAGGGCTGCGACTCTGATTGTGAAGTACTAGTAGTTATTCACCATCACGATACCTCGATCTGGACCGTGTGAAAGGGATAAGTTATTAGAGGCTGGGTGTGGAGCCTACTATGCTCGCGGCCGAGTTGGAGCCGGACATCAAAGGTGGGAATTCCCATACAAACCGCAGGGGCAGGAACTTATTGACCGGAACAAAAGACAGGGATATATTTGGCCGGCTAACCGTGGATAACTGTTCCGTAACTCCTTGCCTGACATTGTATCCGGCTTCAACTTGGCCGCACGAGCACCGGCATAAGCTACAGGCATAGAACCCGAACGCAGGGGTAAAAATTTGTATGGCAAATTGCCTGACCGCCCAACAAAATTCCGACTCAAATGTTCGGGTTCTAACTTATATGCCTCTCTGACTTGTACAGAATGAGACGGGACATTGCCTTGGACAAGTAGGGCAATGTCGGGTATGGCAAACTTCGGCTGCGGCAGCCAAGAGCAAGTCCCGCTTATTCATTAACTCACTTACCGGCAGTTCTTATGCTCATGGAGACGCGATGACGGCCTGTCGGCCTCATCGTCTTGTTACACACTGCATGATATCTAGATTAGAGACTTTGCGGTGGATACATCCAGCATCCCTGTATGCTAAGAATTAGGCTTTTGGAGCTGGATGGATAGCTGACTTTGTGGTAGATGTAATGAAAGGGCTAATGACGTTAGACCAAGAAATAAAGTCAATACAAGTTAGAAGCAGAAGATGCGCAACCTAATTGAAATAACAAGACCATTCGCAATGAATTTGGATTACATTGTCCAGTCCTCTTTTTCAAATTCTGAGTTCTTACCCAATACCCAATCTACCAGTGCCTTATACGATCGTTCGTAGCTCCAGTAATGACACGCCAACTTAGCCAGGAGCTCACTCCATCCCGAGAAAAGCGAATGCGAGGTGCAGCATGGCGGTCCTGGGAGGACTGGGCCTTAGTTCGCCAAGTACAAACTAATAACCCTATCTTGAGTCAGTTGGGAAGGAAGGAGGACTGTTGGGAAGAGGTTTTTAGGAATCTCACATATTATGGGATGAGCCGATCGTGGTCTTCCTGTGAGAGTCATATGGAAAAGTTAGTTCACTGGCATAAGGTTGGTCATTTATATTAACTCTGATAAGCAAAGGAAAAATTAAGTATTTGGCAGGCAGCAGAGACTTATTCTAAACAAAAATCAGGAACTGATGAGGAAGTTACCGATTACATTGAAAGACTCGATGATATTACCCTCCGATATGAGTTGTTATCCAAAAATGCCGATATAAAACAGCATGCAAAAAAAAAAAAGGAGAAGAAGCGAGAGGATGGCAAGAAGCTCAGAGAATGCTCCTTGGAAGGCCTTGTCCGAAAATGAGCTTTAGAAGCCAATGAGACTGGTATCGATCATAGTTAGCAAAGAACGGATATCGATAAAGAGGTCTCACCTACTCACTTTTGAAAACCAACCAAACAAGCGAAAAATATGTTTGTCAAGGAAGTGGCTGGTGTGGTTGATAGTCTTCATAAGAAGGCCAGCGAATTGAGAAAGAAAATGGAGCAGAAGGAGGAGCAAGAGCGGAAAAGTGCTATGAAGTAGTGTGAGTTGGGCAGAAAAATGGATTTGCTGATTGAAAGTAATCAGCAAACAAATAAGGCTATTCAATTGCTTTTACAAACTCTTACTTCACAAAATTGAAATAAGATTAATACTCATGAATAACCTCTGCAGTGAGATTAGGTGCATAGTAGTTCCGAGTACCAAGAGCAAGTCTGAGTGAACCATCATAACTTATTAGCACAAGCCCACTTCTCTCTCTGGAGAATAATCATTATTACCATCTTCTCCTACTGACTTCCCCCCAAAATGCTTGACAACATCCTTTACTGTATCGCCAGCACTAAAATCAACTTTATGCCCCTGCCCCTTATCCTCCCTCGAGAAAGGCAAATCCTCCCCTCAGACCACTCTCAGCGTACCTCATAGGATATGCTACTCGAAAGGTTCGCCCAAGAGAATGGGGCTTGTGGTCTCTTGTCTATGGAGAGGCAGAAGGGAGACTACCGGCGGAAGCGATGGGTGTTTGGTTTGGGTAGACAGGTTTCCCGGACTTTCCTCCAGGACCTTCACTTCCTCCGCTATTGCCAGCTGCTCCATCAATAGGTATTAAGTCAAGGCCTGTGCGCTCCCTAGACTCTCCTCTCAGGGCTTCGTTATCTCCACATTTATGCTCACAACACCCCTCTGAGTATGGCCCTCCCCAGCATCGTGTAAAGCCTTAGCTAGCCTGTATGCAGAGTATATTGCCAAACTGGTTCTAACAATAAGTATGCCTCCACATTTATCTACTATTTCTTCAGCTTCTGTCTTGGCCTCTGGCACCACAGATTCCCCTAAGAACATTATAGATGGCTTCAACACCCCGCTTGTTGTCAACCGCCTGCTCAGCATATACAATCCTTGTTAGTCAACCAGGAACGACTCCCAAGCCAGCTACCTCCAAGCCCAGCTCAAACTCAAGTGTGAAAAAAGCGCAAACCTTCAACGTGGCATCGAATTTCTGGAAGCGGAGCAATCCCTCTTCCAAGAGCACGAGAGCGCCCTACTAGACATAGTCTCATACTACAAGTCCGACATGTGCGAAAACTTGGAGCGACTCCACCTCCACCGTGCTACTGCGGTCTCCCTCCGGCAGTGAGAGAACGACACCGTCACAGAACCAGCCACAGGCCCATTTCTCCATTGCATGACCGAGATCGTGCACACGATAGTAGAGAATATGGAGAAGCTCAGTGAGGTTATCATCCGCAGCAAGGAGACGCATACCCCACCGGCGGGTCTGGTCTTGCAGGAAGTGCTGGATATATTCCTCAATGGGAACAGGCTGCAGGCGGAATTGCCCAGGATTTCCCAGAGTTTTCTCCGAGAGTTTCAAGTTTCTGAAATTCAATCCCCGGGTATAAAGTGTGATAGGTTAGACAAGTGAGTGTTTGAACACTATGCAGTTCTGTAGTTCGTAAGTGGGTGTGGCAGATGAGCCGAAGTTGTATAGAAAATAGAAAGAAAATTGAATAACAGAGGTGGTAGTGAGCGAGATGCAACTCAGGGACAGCAATCCTATGTAGAGTTAGCCTACAAGTAGCTAGCACGACAATCCTACTATAGCTTCATTAATCGCAGGGTGACGAGAGGAAAAACCTCAATCATACCTTTCCCTTTCCCCTTCTAATCGTCATCGTAGTGAAAATATTCTTCCAAGGTAGGAGGTTTGGAAAGTTCAGGTATATCAACCTGAGCGGGTGAATCAAGCTCATGTTCGCGCTCAAAGTACTGGGTGATTTGAGGATGATGTAGGCAGATGTGAGCATTATATAATAGGATAGCAACTGGGTATTGCAAGCCAATAAGTGAGAGTAGACAGTGCTGAGTGCGTGTAAAATCTAAAGCAGAAAAGGGTTGAAGTACTTTCTTAAAGCACCATTTAACAACAATTCTCACTTGAGATATTGATTTATTCCACTCACGCTGCTCCTGTGTAACTGATGCATCAGCAAAAGGTGATATAAGATGATCACTGATCCCAAATGCTTGATCACCATATATTTGTAATGGTGCTCCATTAGGAGCATAGGTATAGGTATCTAAAATCTCTGAAATTCCACTTTCCATCCAAACTGTAGAGTCATGAATGTGCCCCTCAACTGGTCCATATAGGTGTATAATAATACCATCTGGTGCAATAATACCCTGATATATGAAGCAGTGATACCGCTTCCATCCATTGTAGCCTGCCTCTTAACCATAAATTGGACAAGCAATTGGTCTTAATGCTCTATCAATAAAGCCCCAACAGCTCTCCAATATGGTGTTTTTCTTCTTGATTGTAACACTATACATAGCTAGTTGTTCTGGGGTAAGACGCTTGCTATCAGAGTCAAGCAAAAAGTGCCAGCAGTCATAAATAAATTTTAAAAGAGTAATTGTAATTTGTGAAACTCGCTTGAGCTTCCAGCCAAATTGTAGGTGCATGTCAGACAACCTGTGTTGCCATGCCAGTCTTGCTAGTAGCATACAAAGTGCTACACCATCAGGCTCATAAATCTTATTATGAGCAAACACTTTCTCCGGTATCTCAAGACACCATGTCAATCACTCTATCTCATCCTTGGAAAACCTTGTAAAATTATTAAAATTTACTAAATATATCATGAATCTAATAAGTATTCTATATACAGTACCTAAAGTATGTCTTCCATGCCTTAGGCTCTAAAGCCTTTGAATCAATTGCACCTCCCTCCTGCTCCTGACCTCTCCAGCGTATATTTGTCCTTACTGATGCATGCTGATAGATTTCCAGCTCAACTAGACCCAATTCAAATTCAAATAGAAAAATCAAGATCACTCATCCCGCGGTTCTTGGGTCTCAGAAACAATTGATAGGATTTGAAACAAAGATTTCACAGAGGAGCAAGAAAATTTCGCAGTCACGGCGTCGTAGAGGTCAAATTTGTTGCATTTGCTCTAGCCCCGGAGTCAAACCAAGATCTGGATGTTGCTAATCTTGGCATATGCAAGCCAAGACCACGAAAATGACTCTGGATCTATTGTGTAGCCTACTGGTGCCATTAAACTTTGTAACAACAAATTCCGGCTATCACGTGACATTGATACCTTGGCGAGGTTTACATGCGGTACGATATTGGCGACCAAAAGTCGTCGGCGCCCCCCATTTCACACCAAAAATAGGCTTTTTCGCTTCACAAAATCTTAGATCTGTTTATTGCAAAAATATTTTTTTAAATATTCTAGAGCCTTTAGAGTGATCTAGATATTATCATTCATAAGTAGCAAGCTCTATTAGTTAACACCCATGGTGCAATGCTGGAGATAATGATAGTGGACAAAAGGTATAATACCTCAAATTTTATGTGTTTGCCACACAAAAGGTACATTGCAATGATATTGAATCTGGATCCTAAGCCCTCAGCCTTCATAGTGGAGTGGAAAAAATCTCCTATTTTCTATCCAGAAAGTCTAGGGAATTACCTATGCCATGGCATTGATTTTGTTAATTCTATATTGCTTTCAGACAAGTTGTGAGTGCTTAAAATCAGCCATTTTTGGTGTATAATGAGGGGGTTGTGCCGACGACTTTTGTCGCCAAGATAGCAGAATACATACAATACCGGTATCGGCAACATTGTGTGGGAGGGGGTAACGTTATGACATCACCATATTTGCGGCCTCTGAAGAGCCTCAACACCAACTACTGTACGAAACCTTCAAACAATACAGAAGATAAGTGATCAACCTAGCATGCCAAGGACAAACATCGCCTCCGCGCTCCTTGCTGCCTTATCGCTTGACCCCGGTACCTCGACGGTGAAATCTCATGGAGGTAGCGGGTTCGCATCCACGTTCAAGATCGAAACGGAGACTAAGGATGGGAGGAAGGAGATGATCTTTGTGAAGACGGGTACTGGCAGGAATGCGGAGATTATGTTTCGAGGTTTGCTACCGTATTATAGAATAGAAATCTTGTCATGCCGATTATGTTTAGTGTATTGTGCTAATCAATTATGCATTACGATAGGGGAGTATGAATCATTGAATGCAATACATGAAGCTGTGCCAAATTTATGCCCCGGGGCATTCTCGCATGGGCCCCTTGATGAAGGTTCGGATAGATTTTATCTAGCCACAGATTTCCTGGACCTCTTCCCTTCAAGGTCCTCCAAGGGTGAATCTCTGGCTTCCAAGATTGCAAGACTACACAGTGCACCTGTCCCAGAAAAGTATTCTGGGAAGTTTGGTTTCCCTGTTCCTACTTGCTGTGGCTCTACAGTTCAGGATAATACCTGGGGGGATACCTGGACTGATTTCTTTGGGAAACGACGCCTTATGATGATACTAGAGGAGAGCGAACGTCAGAATGGTCTTGATTCAGAATTGAGGCAGTATGTCGAGCAGACGGTGGAAATAGTTGTTCCAAGGTTATTGGGTAAATTGAAAGACGTCAAACCTTCACTTGTGCATGGGGACTTGTGGAGCGGGAACGCCTCTAGAGGAATTATTGGAGGGACGCAGGATGATGGTACGATTGAGGACGTTATTTACGATCCTTCTGTGAGTTATTCATACGTACCTTTTGGAGCCCAATTATCCAGAACGATATTGATCTATGGCACTGGCAAGGCGTGTTATGCTCACAACGAATACGAGATGGGAATCATGAGGATGTTTGGTGGGTTCGGGACGGCTTTCTTCAACGAGTATCATAAAATTATTCCAAAATCCGAACCGGTAGCAGAGTACGAGGATCGCCTGAAGCTTTATCAATTGTGAGTATAGCAGATGCATTTTTGTGCCTTTGCGCTTCAGTGCTCATCTCTTAAGTTCAGTCATGTTGTATTTTCACTGACACGTGACCTGGATATTTACTCAGATATCATCAGCTGAATCATCATGCCTTGTTCGCTGGAGGTTATAGGGGTGGGGCAGTGCTTGCCATGAGGAGCCTCCTCTCAAAATATGCGGAAAATAGGTAAACGGAAAGTCGGCAAGAGGAGGAAATGGAAAGTCTACTCGAGTGCGGTCCAGACGTAATTCCGCTACTTCATTTATTAGAAATCTACAAACCTCTACTACGCCTACTCTGACCATCGGATAGTAGCTTGGCAATCTCCAAAGTCATAGGCTCTACTAAATAAGGCTTAGGTTAGGGCCTTGTGTTAATTATTTTTCCAGATTCCCGAGCTTGAGCTCGGCAGGTATATACCAATGATAGAGCATGGAGCCCTTGAGTAATGGGAGATGACAACGATGAAGCTCCCTGGTTAGGCTAGTTCGGTTGATAGCGGATTCGATCTAAGTCTGAGCGAACTCCGGTTTTTCCTGATCGCCAGGTTAGCGCTGTGCCAGCAATGATTGGCCTCTAGCGATTACGAGATCGAGAACCCAGTAACCTTTTGGTAGGAACCTTGGTATCGGTAACCAAACAGATGTGAGCCTACCGCGCAGTAAGTTGAGTTGTAACTTCCAGCTCCATATGGACCTCGCCGTCTCATTTTCGCACGAGAAAGTGCCTGAGACATAGTGTATCCGCCAATAGATCTCCCGGGTAAGCAGGGCGGGTTCAAAGCCTTATCCTTGCGATTATTTCTCCTTGGTTCTTATTTCAGGTGAAAAGCACTATAAGCGGGAATCTTTTTTCATCCTAGGCCTATGGCCGGCCAATAGCGCTTGCTCTTTTTCCCTTTTTATCAGTGTTACTGATTGCTCAGCTCCTTTCTTGGCAAAAGGAAGGGTGGTTAACTGGCTGCGGACTGAGGCGAAGTCACTCGGCCACTGATGGCTGAGCCTGCTATGTTCTCCTCTATAGTGCTGATAATTCAGGCGCTTTTCAACTGAGCCGAGTTTACTTGACTTGACCGTATACCGCACAGTATGGGGCTCTGCATTGTTTCCTGGCCAATACAGCATTTTTAGGTATTTTTATTACTGTATAGAACCGACTTCGGTTGCCAATTGGTTGGCACTGTACTCCCTCCAACCCTCCCTCCCTCCTGCTGGGCATTGGAGAGAACGAATCCAGATGTCTACCTCTTAAAAGCTAAATAAGCTTTACAATCTGAACGAGGGAAAAGGAAAAAAAGCCTAATGCATGGAGAGCCGAGCTATTGGATGATCCTCTGGAAAGGGATAACTCATAGCCCACTGCATGGCTTTTAGGGGAGACAGTGGCTTCTTTTTTGTTCTCTCTCTACACACACGCAGGTTTATAGTGGTTTGGGTCGAGACTTAGGCTGATAGCCCTACCCGCCTAGCGAGCATACAGTATGATCCACAGATCAGTCTTGGGAGCTAGGTAGTTTGGCGGGAAAGAAGTATGTGTGGGCGTGGGGGCTGGCCTGAGCGTTATCAGACGTCCAGACCATTTGTGCTTTGGAATGCGGTTTCTATTTTGAAAGGATCTCAGGCCTTGAGGATGATGGTGGTTACGCTATCTGAGAGCACCTATCGTTTTGATAGACTTAGATTTGTCTATCCCGTGGGTTTTGGTTTTGGCCTGGTTAGACCTCACCTCATCTCGTTCAATGGGAGGAGCGATGGACTGAATACTTAATGAGCAGTATGGACTGGATTGTTTGAAGATATTGAGATTAGAAGGCCAGAGCGGACTCAGAAACTCAGTATCATTATCATAGATTTATGCTTCTGCTTATATCTACTATTATTACTACCAAAACTACTACCGCTACTACTGCTATTAAGTTGTGCTGCTCCTTATACGTCCTTCGAACTTCATCTTTGGGCTTTTGTTTCAGAATATAATCAATGGTGAACTTCCCTTTACTCTCTGCAGGGGTGTCTAGCGTGGCTACTGGTATCCTGTTGAGCATCACTACGTGAAGCGATATTACTGCATGTCGATAACAATTGCTTAACTTGCCATATACTATCGTACTCTGTGGGTGCTAGAGCGGCAACTGATTTTGCCTACTGTCCTCCAGAGAAAACAGCAAACACTCTATAAAGCGAAATTTTCAAGGATCAATGCTAACTTATTACCATAAAGTCTACCTTCTTAAACCTCACCATCGAGCTCCAACTCGAGATTATCCAATGGCTCTCCCCAAAGGACTTAGCACAGCTATGTTGCACCTCTCAAGGCTTTTATTTCTCTGCTCGCCGACTCCTATATAGGAGCACCACTGGTGACTTCAACGTCGTCCGGCGCCTAGGAATCGAGCATATCCGGAGCATGTCGGAGGAGACGCTATCGATGGTGAAGACGCTAGTGTTCCACTACAATCTAGACGTTATGGACGCCCAAGATATATTGCAGAAGTGTTCCCGGGTTGAATATTTGGACATTAGCGAATTCTTGAAGAACCACGAGATTGCCAGACCGGGTTTTAGTGGTGAGCTTTTTATCATTCTATGAGAAATATTTCAATGGGAATATATCGAATTTGACAAATAGTCTAGGTCAAGACACGTCCCCTTTTGAAGATAGGAGCCCCAGTGAGGTGCTCCAGCACCTTACCAAATCCTCCCGGGAGTCCTTCGGTCGTCTAAAGACCGTGAGGATCAGCCCAGCTCCCGGAAGAGTGCTCGAGTACTTCCTTGGACATCTAGACTCAGTTGAGCATGTCAAGATCTGCTACCACTATCTAATGCGCTACGCCGTCCCCGGGAATCTCTTCGAAATAATCTCAAAGACGCTAGGCAGCAAGCTCAAATCGTTGACGTTGGACATTCCACCCTTCGGCCACGATTTTTCTGGTTTGCAACTGCTAGGTTCCAAAGAGCACTTCCCTCAACTGCAATTCGTGACCTGGCCACTAGACTTCTCCGACGACTTGCAAGACTTCCAGGACATCATCCAACTGTGCTCCACCTCCCACTGGAAATTCTGCAATTCCGGGACCGGGGGGCCCGTCCTCCACGCTGAGACCTTACAAAATTACGAAATGATGCCGGAAGGCCTAGCATACTACGTTCCTATCTTGGACTCCCTCGCCAATGGCCACCCAACAACCATAGACGTAAACTGGGCAACCGGCTTCTCTGGCCCAGCAGACCCGCAACAACGTCTTCAAGACATAACCCGCGTCAAGTCTCTCTTGGCAGACCAACTCTCAACATACAAGCACAAGTGCCTCCTCTACCAATGCGAAGAACCCCCCACTCTTGCGGCAGCCAGTAGCACAGAAATATTTAACGAGCTGGCAGAGGCCCTTACATCCTTAGAACTCCGCCTCTTCGACAAGAAATTCTCCTCAGCGCAGGCTTCAAGCGAAGATTCCATCGCCAAAGCCATGGCAGATATCCACCGGGCGTGGGCAAGTTGGTTCGTCGAGTTCCTCTCCCGCGCCACAAACCTGTCAACCTTCAAGAACTGGAACAACGGCGCCGCCGTCTTCTCCTACTTCCGCCCCGTGCATCTAGAAATCATGCATCTGGCAAGCACGCTCCAGACCCTCTGCCAGGACCACAATCTCCGCAGATTGGAACTGAACCTGAGTTCGCTCCCGCGAAACATCCGCGCGAAACCCAATTTCTCGGTTTTCGACCCGCGTGGGTATGAGTACGAAGTGCCAGGCGGGGGGGAGTACGTGCGCAGTGACGTTTCCTCAGGAGTAGCACAGATGCTCTTCTTGACGGAGGGGGGAGGAGGAGGAGGGGGAGGGGCAATGAGGAAGTTGGAGGTTTTGCACCTCAGCGAGCTTAAAGTCAGGACCAAGATGGACAGGGAGTGGCTTGCCACGTTACCGCTCAAATTGTCTGGGTTAAAGGAGATGAAGGTTGAGGGGAAGTATTACTATTCTAGCGAGGATGAGAAGGAAGGGGATGGTTCTTTGTTCTGCGAAAGTGGCAGGTCGGGCTTGGATGAGGGTGTGCTTGCCGAGTTGAGGGCTGCCAGGCTGGCTAGTAGGTTGGCCGAGGCCTGGGGCGGGCAGTGTGAGGTTGATCTCTCTGGATTGGTGTTTATCAAGATTGTGGTCGCCCGAGCTTGAGCGTGCGAGTGATGGGTTGATGGAGTGTGCGGTCACAAGACAAAAGTGTTGGTGAAACGAAATTTCACTTTGCCGGAGATTAAAGTGCTACTATAGGGGGTATGCGCGATTGGTGGTCTGTGTGGGGCAAAAAGAAACTCTATTTCACCAAGACTTTTGTCCAGTGATTGTACTGCTATGATTGGACTGTCGGGCATGGATGGAGAATACGATACGATAGGCGAGACTGACTCTAGGGGGGAAAAAGCGACATGCGAATGATTTGCTTTAAGTTGTGTTTTCCTGTTTCCTTTTTTTCCCACACATTCATTTGTTTCTAGCTTTAGTTTTAGCTTTTGATCCATTTTGGAACATAACTTCTCAATTATGATTATGATATTATACCCCAACTATTACTCACCTATTTCTTGCGAACACACATTATCACTCGCAACCATTCTTCGCCCAAACCCTCTCAATCAACCGGCAATTCTCGAGCCCCATCCCACCGTCCCAAAAAAAAAAGTGTTCCGCACAAAGCACCTTTTATCTAGGCTTGGAACCCGCCTACCGCACAAACTAGGGCAACTGCCCCATACAAGCACGCATCGTAGCACACTAGCGAACCACCAAAGAACACATTAATCCATCACGAACCCCTACCCAAACTAAAACAACACCCGAACTAAAACCTAAGTTACCGTAGGTGTATTGCCAGCAACGTAAACCAACCATCCTTTCTATCGTCGGTCCAAGTCAGCCAAGACTATAGCACACTTGGCTACAGTGCAGCAAGCCCTGACATCACCAAAACCCAGTAAAACTTCACAAAGTGGATACAAGTATAATATAATACTGTATCTTGACTGCGCCTCTCAAATTTTCAGATTATGCGCGGGGAATGGTGTACATAGATGTATGGTGGGGTCTCCTCCCCATTTTTTTTTATTTTTATCAAATCCCAAGATTTATTCGAAATAAAGGAGGATCCACAGCACTTCCTATAAAACTCGAAGAAAGAAAAAGAATCTTCAAACATCTACAGAATAAACTAACGAATGAAGAGAGAAATGTAGAAATCAGTAGAAGTAAGGAAAATGAGTGAAACTGCAATCTAAGATCGCTAGTTAGATTATAATATTTGGGAAGGAAGGGAAAACCTTAAATCTGACGGGAAAATTTATGATAGACTTTGTGAGAAAAAGAGAGTTTATTAACTAGTTCATTACCCCCTTCATTTTCCCATAGCGCCAACTCTGCTTCTTATGGCACGTTCTGATTGATAGTTTGCCTTTTGCATGCCCGTGTGTTTGATGCACGGAACACGCAGGATGTCTGACGGCCTAATATTTTTGCTGAGGATCTGGCAGGACATGTTCAAGATTATGGTAGTATGTACGAGTAGTATATACTAGTATAAACTCCGGCTCCACAAATGAATCTAGGTCGGAGTCTGTAAGTGTCTCCATAATGGAAAATTCTTTCGGCAGTTCAGAGGCCTCGGTGAGCTCCAGTATCGGGGCCTTCATCCCCCATCACCTCTCCTACTGCTCAGAATGTGGGGGCAGCCGAGGGATGGAGACTTCAACCTCCCAAGTTCCATAGCCTCACCTAAGGATTCGGTGCTCCTGTCAGGGTGGCTTGTGTAGGTCTGGGGGTGAGGTATTACACGAAAGCGTAGTGCTAAAAAAGTGCAAATTTCGGCAGGAAGTGAAATACGGGGGAAGATACATGTGTATAGTAGGGTCTCCTCTAGCGGCCATTTATACTACTAAGGTATAATACTGGTACAATACCATACAGTAGCAGCGGGGAGGAAGTGGAAGGGGGTTTGGTATATGTGCACTACACTACACGATACTATTCTAGACCATTTTGGTCAGAAAGAGTCTAGGATTTGAACATGCGACATGTGATTAGACCATACAGTAGCAGTAGCTTGCTGGTATCATGGCTGTAAGGGCCTGGGTGTAGAGAGTGATACTGTATATAAGATCCTGAGTTTGTGGCCAGCCTAGCTTATCTGCTCACACGTTGATTAAAACGACCGAGTGATAGATGCCGGTACGGTAAGTTACGGTAGTTAGATAAGTCTCATATCGAATTCGAGAAAAGGAACCAAAAAAAACGTCACGCTACGCTACACTGTAGAGCATCTATCACATGGGACAGTATATATCAGATACTGAACGACGATGTCGGCCAAGCCTCTCTATTATCGTACCATATGCTATCCAGTTCGCTCCCAACCAGCCATTTCCCCCGCACACGGGCGAGCGCCTGTGTGGAAGAAGAGAATAAAGTTATACGGGAAAAAAACGGAAACAAGACTAAAGTAAATGAAAAAATGAAAAAATGAAAAAAACTTGCACACAGACCAAAGCGATAAACCCATCCATCACCCCATTTTGCTAAATAATAAAAAAAAGGCGGGGAGGGAGGGGTAAAAAGTAAAATGGAAAAGGAAAGGTAAAAGGAAAAACGAGTAAAAAAAAAGCCGGCAAAAAAGGTACAGGTTATCGCCTGGAATTATAAGACAGGTAACCCGGACAAAGCGAGTAACTTATGGGTAAATTTTACTTCAAAGAGGGAAAAGAAAAAGAGTAATTCAAAGATACAAAAGTAAGAGAGAGCACCAAGAAATGGTAAACAGATAGAAGAACACTATGAATCATGCCATCTCACTCGTTTCAATCCATCAATGCTCCGTTAATCAATTGCTTCTCCGCTAGTTCAACCTTGTATGCTTCTCTCTCTGACTCGCGATGTGCTTTCTCCCAGCCGTAAAGCGACTTGCGTTTGCGTTCTTGGATAGTCCTATCTTCTTCATCGAGTTTTGTCTGGTCAAGCTGTAGACGGCCAAGACGATCGTCTGCGGCTTTATCGATAGGAGGGAGAAGGCGACCACCAGGAATAAGAGCACCGGGGCCGGGTGGTGGGCGGGGAGTGGGAGGATGGTGGTG